>CAIGRR010306607.1:0-10500 GCA_903798365.1 Fraxinus sp. 1973-6204 | reverse complement strand
TATTTTGATTATTTGTTAATTCATTTTATGCGACTTGAATTTTTTTTACACGAGAAATCTGATTTATTGCTTTGCATTTTTAATTATACGAGTGATAAATGATTTGAACATATAATAAATTATTTAAAATATTATATTATATATGCTTAATATTTTATTTTCAAATGTAAGTCTTTAAAAGTCTCTAAAAATCTCTAATAAAAGTCTATGAAAATTCATGAAAAACTCTTATCAAATTCATAAAAATCAATTAAATGTCCACGAAATCCACAAAAATCGCTTTACAAAAAGACTTTAAAATCTTTAAAAGTATACACCCCTGTTTCCTCTTCCTCACTGACTCCAAATACTGCATCCATCCAGAGTTCATCAATGGATCTCGATTCACTTGTCAATTCTCTCCTTCCATCATGGACATCGGTCAGTCCTCCCCCTTTCTCTCTCTCTCTATATATATGTTTGTGTGTATATCGGTGTATGTACAAGAGTACTTGTGTAGTTGTAACGACTAGTTTTTCTTGTTTCTCCGCTGAAAATGGAATAGGTTGCTATGCTGCTATCATTCTTTACTTACTTGGGAACAGTTGGATCTATTTTACCGGGAAGAATTATTCCTGGAGTGACCTTATCAGATGGCACTCGACTCCATTACCGTTGCAATGGTCATATTCTCTCTCTGATTCTACATTTGTGTTCTAAGTTAATTTCGATTGTTATTTATGCTAGTAGGATTATTAATTAAGGATTTCTTCATGATTTTTTTTTAGGTATGTTATTGCTTCTGTTGTTTGTTTTGTTACTTGGAGCTGGTGCGTGGTTAGATCTCGTGTCTCCATCGGTAAGTCTTCACAATCGTCCTTTCGAATATCTATAGGTATTTTGAAACAGGGCCTGACGGCTGGTTGAAAATTCCCAGTCTTAATTTTTATAAATTAAATTGTCAAAATTCAACATTTAGTCTAGTTTAAAAATACTTATTCTTAATCTTTATAATAACTTTTGTACATTCGGGTTTTTACTTGGAAATCTATGCAAGATCAGACCTTTACTTCAGAAATCATCTGGGATATAGGAACCATTTAGTCTGCAGATAGAAACAGATAACCAATTTACAGTAGTAAAATCCCTTTAATGCCTTTGCTGTGTCAATCTTATTATAAGATATTAGAACACAGAATCAAAACATTGTTTCTTTCAATTTTATAATTGAATAGGCTTTGCCAGATAACGGCCTGCCTAATGTACCTTTGTTGATTGAAAAGGAACTAAAACCTGTACATACCGAAAATGTGCAACCTGAAACGAAATAAAAAGTTTGACGGGAAAGTAAATATTAAATTTAAGCCCTTGTTTGATCCTCATTTTTTTCAAAAATACATTTTTCTCTCTCTTCTTTTCAACTACACATTTTTCAATAAAATAATATTACATGCAACTCAAAAACTTTTCATTCATTTCGAACTACACATTCTCCATCTATCAACTATTCTAAAATGTATTCTACACCAAAAATGGGGCTCAAACAAGCCCTAAATTATCTTAAGAGAATATATTCTCCCCATCCACCTTCCAACTTGAGCATAAAATTGGTTTAGACTTGACAATAAACAACAGCTGTGGGAATAGTACTCTTCAATAGTAAATCCAAACATACAAAAAAGTTAAGCACAATTGTCAAAGGCTCGTAAAGCTACACCTTTGTCGAATGCAACAATTGAAATATCCAATCTACGATATGCACTCCTAGTTTTGGTTCTGTATAGATGCAATAACATCATGACTATTTTGTAGGCGATTGCAGATAGAGGGCTTGAGCTTTTGTCAACGACATTTATATTCAGCGTGTTTGTAAGTTTTAGTCTTTATTGCATGTTTACTTTATTTGTGGGATTGCTAATAGTAACAGTAGTACAGTATTGATGACAATCTGAATTGACAATCATATTTTGTAAGTTGGTTAAGGTCGTGGCCATTAAGGAAAAAACTGATGGAGTTTGAGATGCTACAGCTATCAAATTGATTGAACTAGTGTCAATAGTGAACTTAAGGAAAAAGGTTGACTTTATGTCACATTGGTGAGGTACTTAAAAGAACTTGTGTATCTGTGGTTTAACTATGGAGATGGCCCTTGCTAGGGAATAGAAGAAGACATACCACGTAGTCAAAATTTAATGAGTACTGGACAAGGTTTAACCAAGTCGAATCAAGTTTTTAACATTGGATGATAGGTAATAAGTGGTTTATTTAAAATGTCAGTATCTAATAACTATGTTATTTGCTCTCAAAGTTCTCTTTTTCCTTCTAAAAACAAAAGCGAAGTTTGTTGTAGAGAATGAATAGTGGAACTTTGTAGCTATGGCTCCTTTCATCATTGATGACATGAACTTTGTGTCGATACTTTCCTATTGAAATTTCCATGGTGCTTTAAAGTAGTGCAAGTATCTATAAATTCATTTCCGTAAGTGCTCTGATTAACTTCTATGATCTCCAACTGTTTAGTAGTTGTATTTTCTTATCTTTCGACTTTTTTTTGTTTTTTTTTCTCTCTTTTTTAAATTTATTTAATGCATACATACCAGGTGACTTTGGTACTCTATGTGACTGGCCGTCAATCCCGCAATCAAAGTTCTTCTTTGAAGCCCCATGTTACAGGAAACTTGATCCATGACTGGTAAGTCAACCCTCTCCTTTGATATGCAGACTTCTACTTAAGGTTTCTACTAACATTTAAGCTAGACATTGTTGTAATTCGAGTTTTTACAGTTCAGCTGCTACCATTCTATGATGGTAGCTGTCTTCTTGATAGACAACATATGTAAAACCTTATAAGAAATAATGACAGTAAATTCTTTAACATTGGAAGGGATTATAGAACTCCAAATAAACTAGTTAAATATAACTGAGTTACAGAATATTTGCATGAGTGATTGCTGTTTTTTGGAATGAATTGATATTGTGCTTATCATGCTCGTTGAGATTATATTGGGAACAGATTGTCTTCCAAAGTCCAGATCATTTTTTCCTTCTAGAGCAATGTTTCTTATGGAGAAACCAAGTCCTATATTCCTCAATAGTCCGTTATGATTGTAAATAGAGCATTGCCAAAAGTGCTACAATGAAATTTTTGTATTTTGAATGCATATAGAGGCTAAAGAAAGGGGTGTTAAGAATTTCTAGCATAAAAGATATACCAAGAAATAAGTTGCAGGTTTGAAGAATATCTTGAGACAGGGATGCAACAACTATTCCGATCCTCAGGAATTTGTAGATGGATCTCCATTGAGCTACTTAACTAACTTCACATCCGGCGATTGATCGGATTTAACATTATGACTAAGAAAATAAAAGACATCCACAACTCAATTGGAGCTCAAGTATGTTCTTTTTGTAAAGAGTTATTACAGGATTAGGTGATAACCAGATGGAAACTAATTGTTGCCATGCATAGGATGGGAGCAACCTAAACTGCAGTCCCTGCTGGACACAATTGATTTATTTGACAAGATTCTGAATTGTCATCACCTGTGGATATAAATGGATTATGTCAGTAGTAAATGTTTCTGGGTTCTATATCCAACTTATCAAGTTACGTAGTCGTTTTGTCAATGTCCACACTACATTAAATAATAAATGTTTCCTTGGGGTTCATAGTTTGCATGCTTCCTAGGGCTTGCACAGCATCACAGTCTAATCAGTAAAAGTGTTGACATTATCAGATTTTTAGGTATTTTGTTTGTCTTAGTAGGACAAGCTTGGCAACTTAGTTCCAACTTGTCTAACTGAATGCATAGAGTTGCAGACGAGGTTTCAATGACAAATTCTGAACGATTTGAAATTTGCAATTCAAATTAGTTTTTTTAAGACGAAGGTGAAAAAAATCTGAGTGCTAATATCATTCCAAGATCTTTTGATTTTGATTTTTTATTTTTTAATCTCAAGTTGCTAATTTTATTTATAAATTTTCAAGATTGCAAATTATCGATACACCGTTTTATTATTACTGTTGATTATGTCATTCTATAGGTGGTTTGGAATACAGCTGAATCCTCAAATCATTGGCATAGACCTCAAGTATGTATCCATTTGTAAAAATTGGAGTGTCTTCCGTTATGACAGTCTGAGTCTCCTTTTTCATGTGCATGGGCAATCAGTGTTACTAAAAACCACATGGCACACAAAGTACATGACACCATTTGTGTTTACTTGCTTGTCTAATTTGCAACACAAAATTTGAAAACCTTTACCTCGTTAGGTATCAGATAATGACTGCATTTAACTTAGGTGGCAACACACTCCATTCCTTTGGAAGAAACAAATTATTACGGACCATTCCATTTTCCTTCTTATTCAAAAATATTTCCACCATTGCTGTCAGATCCCCACCTGGCCTATTTACATTAGTTATTGGAATCAGTAATATAATTGCTAGCATTTTGTATTGTCTTGTAGATTCTTCTTTGTTAGAGCTGGAATGATGGGATGGCTTCTTATAAATCTTTCTGTTCTTGCAAAATGCATTCAAGAGGGCATCTTAAGCAAATCGATGATTTTTTACCAACTCTTCTGTTTCGTAAGTGGTGATGTTCTAATTTTCATGTTATAAGTACATTCATGTACTTGTTAAATATCCTAATACTTGTTTCTATTGGCAGCTCTATATTTTGGACTACTTTTTCCATGAAGAGTACATGACCTCCACGTAAGTGTATTTTATCCTTTCTTCAAACTATGTTGTCAGCTAATCTGGTTTATTCATCTTATGTAATTGTTGCGCCATATTACAAAGCTATTGTTCATTGGCTGTTACTATGAGGTCATATCGATTGACGATTTATAACCAATCTTTTTATTTGTGAAGAACTTTCTTGTCAATTCTCTCTAATATAATATCTTCTTGTAGTACATTTACCTAGGAAGTGACAACTTACAGTGACTTCCTCCATCTTCCTTTTAGATGAGCTCCTTTACTGGAAACAACACTATTTTCCATTATAGATATTGCATCTAACTGTATAAAGGCTGGCATATTTTGTGAATGGAACTATCTACAAAGATGTTGACTATCCATGCTGTCTGAACTATGCTGC
Source organism: Fraxinus sp. 1973-6204 (assembly GCA_903798365.1). Classification (NCBI taxonomy): domain Eukaryota; kingdom Viridiplantae; phylum Streptophyta; class Magnoliopsida; order Lamiales; family Oleaceae; genus Fraxinus; species Fraxinus sp. 1973-6204. The sequence goes on along the minus strand of CAIGRR010306607.1, from coordinate 5,413 downwards.
ATTGTAACTTTATTTATTTTTTTGATAAACATTGCTTTTGTTAACTGTGCGTGACGCGTCCATATTTTCTGTTCAGCGATGCTAAAAGGAGTTATCACTGTTCTCCTTTATGTTTTTTATTTGGTTTGAAGACTCTCCTAAGCCGTACTCATGTTTAACTAATTGTTTTTCAAGACGTATTCTCTGTGTTAGAGTTCCCTTAGCGGGCTATCATGATTGTCCAATCAGTTGTTGAGGTCAATTTTCTAGGTTCTTATGGTTCAGAAATGCCATAGCGTATTCATTGTGGGCCATTCTGGATAATGTTAGAATCATGGCATGTTACCTTCCTTCTTTAGTTGGGAATTAGCAAATTATTTCATGGCTTGTCCTTGATTGATTTACACGCTTCTTAAGCATCATATCTGTATTCCTAATCATTCTTACTAATGCTGATACTCATTTATCACGAAAAAAATACTAGTACTATTTTCCCTCTTTGATTTTACTCATGCATTTGGTGTAATTTTTAAGATTTTAGTTAAAAATATGATAGTGCAAGCTATATTAACCTTGATGCGTTGTGCATATTCTTAGATGGGATATAATTGCTGAGAGATTGGGGTTCATGCTGGTGTTTGGAGATCTAGTTTGGATACCATTCACCTTCAGTATCCAGGTATATCGCCACACTATATTTAAAATAAAGAAATGCTTATGTTGTTTCCTGGATGTCTCTGATGAATTGTGTAACACTGATAAGTTGTTTATGGAACAATAATATCCAAAACTATGAACTGGTAAACCTTTGCTAAAAGTTTGCCTTTGGCTTAATAGCTTTACGAAACAAGTTTTCTTCTTGGGATCACCAAGAAACACCAATATTGGAGAACAACGGTATATTCTAATTCACAGAATGCTACATTTGGATGTTTTTGGATTTTCTCTAAAAAAAATTCGGAAGGCGGGGTTTTTTGTAATTTGCCCTGTAATGGAAGTAATAGTTTATGAGTTAGAAATCTAGTAGATGGAGTCTTTCTGTGATGCATAGCCCACTCAACTTCGAGTGGGTTGGGTAAGAACGAATGCTATATAGGAACTAGTGTTCTACCAACTAAAGCAGTAGTTTACCTACCCCATTCGTTTTGTTATTCTTATTTCACTATTGGACATATTGCTATTCTTTTGATTGTCATTGAGCTTAGCAAGTTTAGCAGTTCATGCTAATGGGAGATATTATTGAAACATTTTTTCTTGTGCTATTATTAGGTTATTAATTCTTTTTCTCTATTTGTTAAAGGGTTGGTGGCTTCTGAGTAATAGGGTGGACCTAACAATGGTTGCTGTCATTGCAAATTGTCTTGTATTTCTGATAGGGTAAATAATTTTTTACTTCAAATGTTGCTGTAGCAGTTGTTTGTTCTATGCTAGTTTCCTTTTCTTCATCGTGGAATATCCTTGTCCTCTTAATCTGTCTTGCTTACACTGCTCACTTTTGTGTATTTGGAAAGCTATTGCGTGTTTAGAGGAGCTAACAAGCAGAAACATGACTTCAAAAAGAATCCCAAAGCACTGATTTGGGGTAGGCCTCCGAAAGTAATCGGTGGAAAGTTGCTTGCTTCTGGTTATTGGTAAGTTTTTATAAGATATTTTTAGTCATCATATTGTCTTTTTAATAAACTCAATCTCTGTGACATTAATACAAGTTTTTATACTTTATATAAATGATAGAATTGATTATATCTGGAGAGTTTTCCAGTTCTAAAAAACTCATCGTGTCCTTGTAACTTAAGTGAACGGATACGAGCCTGCTATACGAAATAACATTTCCTAGCACTCTTGGTTTGCTAGAAAATATATTTTTCTTTTATTTTGGAGGGGATGGTGAGGGTGTAGGAGCTGAGGCAAGGGAGGGATGAACAATTATAACTTTGCTAACATGTTTGGTTTGGTAAGATGAATTAGACAACACTGGACAAGTATTAAGCAACAAAAGGAAATAAAAACTTATATACTGTATTCTAGTACGGTCCAATGCTACGTATCAAACATGAAACTAGAGTAATTATGGCAACATTATGAACAATGACTTGAAATGAATTGAGTTGAATTAAAGTTGAAGTCATCATCGTGCACAGACTAGCATCAATATATGTACAATCCAGTCAACGACTTCACAGAATCTCGTGTACTTTGCAGCCTCTTTAATGAAGCATGGCTTTTCCATGTCAAACTGAAAGTTTTGGACCTATACAAGACAGTGGTGATACTTTATCATCGTTTACAGTCATTTCTCTTTTCAGGGGCATTGCAAGGCACTGTAATTATCTTGGGGATTTGTTGGTGGCCCTGTCATTTAGTTTACCTTGTGGATTAAGGTAGTTTTCTGCGCCGTGCTTCTTGTTGTACTCTAATCATGGCCCTAAACACCTGTAATTTTTTTCTTATGATATGTATGCAGCTCCCCAGTTCCATATTTTTATCCTATATACCTTCTAATTCTGTTAATATGGAGAGAAAGACGGGATGAAGCTCGGTGTGCAGAAAAATACAAGGAAATATGGGCAGAGTATCGAAAACTAGTTCCTTGGAGGATACTTCCTAATGTTTATTAGCTACAGCTAAGGTTCCCCCCCTGTTTTTTGTATCGCTGTCTGAACATCATTGAGTTTTTTTGGGACGGGACGCACCTCCGATGATCTATGCTGTTGATAGAAGCGCAATCAGAAAAGCACAATATTGTTGTTTGTACTATGACATAGATCTTATGAAATCAACGTGAATTGTGCAATTTCTTTTAAGAAGTATCCTCCGAAAACTTTTCTGGAATTTGAACATTAGCTGATTCTTGCATTTCCATTTTAATCCTATGGGTTTCCTAAAATTACGTGAGTTATCTTAACATCTTCGGCTAGACATGGTCCTGTTCGGTTCTCCTTTAATCCTATGGGGTTCTTAGAATTATGTGAATTTTCGATTATTTAATAAGTGGAACTGTCAAGTCCAAATTTAATTATGGAATTTTTCGGGTTTGGTTCAGTTCGGTTCTCGATTTTCATACAATAATTAATTTTTTTAATATTTACAACAATACTATATTAATTCAACTAAATGACATGTTCAATTTTAACTCTTATAAAATAACGTAATCCAATCTTGTGATATTTTTTACGACTCTCTTTGTTGAGTTTTTCATATATTTGGTTGTTAAAATCACAGGAAGAGGAAAATAACGAGTTCACAATGATAAAGAGAGGTGCGGCCTAGAAAGACATTACGGTAAAATAAGAGATTTGATAAAAGTTAGGTCACTTTGATTAAGTTGGGCTTGGGTTTTAAATTAGAAATAAGAAAATCATATTTTGGGTTTCAACTAAATTAATTAGTTAATTAATTTTTTTTTTTTTTAAAAAATAAAATAGTTTAGTTTATTTAAGATAAAAAAAATTAGGTATATTTAGTTCTTGGTCTAGAACCAAGAATCGAACTAAACCCGTCAATACTCGATTCGGATATTCGTTCGAGTATTTAATTTAAGAAGAACCGCTCGATTCGGTTCGATCGGTTCTGTTCGGGACTTTTGTCTAATCCTACTTAGAAGTGTTAAATCATCCCCCACCCCATCCCACCCACCCCACGCCATTTCTTGTTATTTTTAATTTTTTATATTATAACAAAAATACAAATTATATAGCAGGAAACTGGTAGTGTGTCATGGGGCCATTTGTGGGCGGTCGTGGCTGACATTGTCGATGGTTGAAGTCGAAACTAGAGTTATTTATTGAATTGTTTACCATATTAGGACTAAAATATCATTGTGTGTTGAATTGAATGATATCGGGAAAAAAAAAAATGAATTTCTTTCATTACATTGTCATGTTTCATCTCATAGTACTTATTAACATATTGTATTAAAATAACAATAAAAGCCCGCATAAAAACATATTTTGTGAAATTTGAGGTGATCCTTTTGATTTAGGGTGTGTTCGGTAGAGATTAAAATTGAAAAACTAGCCGTTATTGTTGACTTTTATTAGACGAGGGGGACCCAATAACGGCCATATTTTCAATTTTAATCCAATTTTAAGCTGGACCAAACAAGCTCTTAGTGTGATTGAGATTGAGATGGTATTTTTAGGTGTTGGTAGTGCTTTTTTGGGAGGTATTTTGAGGTCTTGTACGAATCTCATCAAGTTCTTGGATGATTTTTGAGGATTGGGTGTATCTAACTCCCAAGGGCTGGTGGAGTGGATGATTTGAGTCGACAACAACAAACCAAGTCCTATTTATTGGGGCAAAAATTGAGATTTTTCAGGGAAGAATGAAAGTGGACTTATAATGATTGCCATGATCCTCTACATTCATACAAGTGTGAAAGGGGCAAATCATATATTTCTACCGTCGAGGCTTTCAATGAATTAAAAGTCACATTTTATGTGACCATTGGCTAAATTTTTTGTGGGAGTATCCCCTTTTTTCACGTTTATTTGAAATGGTGGTGTTGGTTTTGAGGTATTATTTCATTTGGAATGCCAACCTAGACTTCTTAAATGCTGATAAGGTGTTTTTTATTCTTGAATGTAAACTTGGAAGTTCTTTGTTCTTGCACTTTGCATCAACAAAAGTGTTATTTGGACATGACATCAAGAGCTGTAGGCCGGTGGTAGTTTATCAGATAGTATTCATATAGGTTTATGAGCTAAGGTGACTGTTGATGGTATATGTTAAGCACTATTATGTCTGTCTTCACAGCTGATAACTTAATTAGTTAATTTTATTTATAAATAATACTTCTGTACTTGCGAGATTCGGGGGGTCAATGTTCACTATTTTTATTGAACGAAACTCCTAGATATCTTAAAATATACTCTCGATTGCCAGACCTACATAGTTGGAATGTATTCTAAAGATTATTTTAGATGATATGTTGGTCTCTGGATGTTAGATTAAATATAATTTACCGATGTAAAGGCCTAAATCAATGGGTCGTAATAAGGTTTGTTGTTCAATTCATAATTCAGTTATCACATAATACATTATTCACATGTTAAATTTTAATGTTAAGTTTGACTCTTGTAGGTGACGTTGAACTCGGCATTTTTGAATAGGCCTACTTTGTTCAAAGACAACATCTCAAACAACTTGCCGGTAGAGGATCAAGTGATGAGCATATAATCTCCTCCACCACCTCAAGCGTCTGGAACACAAGACAACATGGAAGTTATAACAACTTTGCAGTGAACCATCAGATTTTTTGGGAGACAACTTTTGATGTTGGTGAAGTGCCAGATTTTTTGAAAACAACTTTTGATGTTGGTGAAATGCCAGATTTTTTGGGAGACATGTTTTTTATTTTTTTAATGTCTCTATTTTGGGCTGGATTGTAATTTTGATATGAAAACTAATAAATGCATTTTGTGCACTTATTTATGTT
>CAIGRR010306580.1:0-21800 GCA_903798365.1 Fraxinus sp. 1973-6204 | reverse complement strand
TTCTGAAATCTGAAATTTGCAGATATAATTCATGCTTTATAAATATCTAGTCTTTTTCTGGAATTGTATCCTGAGTAACTTCTTGCTTTCTGCAGTTTTATTTTTTCGTATCGTATCTTAGTTATGAAATTGTGTGATTTGAACAAGTTTTTATAGAATTGTCTCTTTGATTTCTTGCTTTTTATGATCATGCCTTATTTTGGAGATGAAGTCATCTATTTTATTTATTGCTCCTTTTATGCACTATTTACTATGGTTTTTAAAGCTGGTCCTGGTTAGCTTGTTAAAGGAAGATGTTTGCAGCCCTTAAGCAATTTAGAATTTATGGATTGCTCTTTTGGTGTTTGCTGCCAATTGGCCTGTTAGATTTTAAAAGTTTCCCATTCATGGATTCGGAGTATATATTTTCTGATTAAATTTGGCATGTCATAGACACCTGCATGGCTATTATAAGTTCTTGGATGTAAAATGTCTATATTGTATCTAGAAACTTTTGAGGTAGCTTGAAATTTCCCTTGGTTTTGTAAATCCTGTATTTATTTCCACATATTCAAATTAGTAAAACGAGGCATATAAAAAGGGTGAAGATCAAAATACTATGCTCAAATGTTTGTAAAGCTCGAATAGATAGCCTTGCATTTGTATGGAATGATGAGCTATTTTGTCTTTAGTATAATTTCAGTTTATTCCTTTAATGCATTTCTTACTATAAGTTCTTGAACGTAATTTGTCCATTTTAGGCAATAGCTTGCAATTTCCCAAGATTCTGTGAATCATGTATTTATTTCAATAGATTCAAATNTTGAACGTAATTTGTCCATTTTAGGCAATAGCTTGCAATTTCCCAAGATTCTGTGAATCATGTATTTATTTCAATAGATTCAAATTAGTAAAACGTGGCAGGTAAAGGGTGAAGATAAATCATACTCTAATGTTTGTAAAATGATATACATGTTATTTTACTTTGCTTTGGTTGTTTTGATATTTTCTCTCTTTCTTCATTTATTCTTCTTGGGGTCCCTGGAAAAGAACTGAGCAATGTTTCTGTGTGAGTTATGGGGCTTCATGGTAGAGTTTTGTGTAAATTTTCTTGGAACTTATTTTTCTAGAGATTTTTGGCATAATGTAAATGCTGTAATTTTGGATACTGCAGGGGATATAAGCGGTTTTTCAAAAGATCTACTTTGGAAGGATCACACTACCTGAAGGATGATTGCCTTCAAGTACATTGCTGTGTTGGCTTTGTTAGGTCTAACACAGAGGGACCTAAGATCTACTCTATACCAGTACCACCATCTGACATTGCTCAGCATTTCGGGCAGCTGCTGGAAAGTGGAAAAGGAAGGGCATATTGACACGCATCTATGCTCCCATGGTAAGCTTTGATTTTACCAGGTTGTATGAAAACTAGCGCTTCTGTGCTGCAAAGATCTCTCCATGGGCATTTCATTTAGATTATGTTTCGTATACAGTGATGGACAGTGCAACTAATAAGATCTTAAGCCCTTTTTTTTAGGTAGGCTAGCCTCATTTGGTCTCCATTTTCTAAAACTCATTTTTCTACAAACTCATGTTCAACCACACACTTCACGTACTTCATCAACTACTATCGAAATCTATTAAAATTTTGATTTTTAGCTAAACCAAACATGGGCCTAGTGCAGTTTGAGTCGAACATACCAAACATGTTATTGCTGTTTTTAGTTTTTGTTTATGTTGAAAGTATTGTATCTTGCTCCTGTTTCAGGCCATAGTCCAAGGTTTGAGGGAGTCGGGGGTATTTAGCTCAGTGATTTCTTCTGCCCAAGGAACTCTCTCAAAGGACAAGTTCTTAGCATCCATCGACAGCAATAATTCCTCTTCGGCCATTGCCTCTCAATCACATCCATCACGTAAGATTGGTAGAAACCGAGAGTCTCAAGCAACAGCTAGAAAAACTCTAGAAATGACAACCTTCCATGAAGCGGCTGTCCCACCATTATCTCCTCCAGTAATGGACCCTGACCTTATGATTGAAGCATGATTTTCCTGCATAGTTTCTGCTTTTTCTTTCTATCAATATAACTAGAGAAGTATCTGGCGATTTCGCTTCTTTATAGAAAATAGGAGGATTTGCAAAGACTTGAGCAAAGCAGATTTTCCAGGGTTGATTTGTGTATCAGTCTATAAGTATTCCCGATCATTACCCAAGTGGAGGTGTATAATGTTACATATAGTGAAAATGAACGAGGTTTCTTTGTCTCAACTTCATGATGTTCAGAGATGATAACATTGTCTATCATAGAAATCTAAAGTGTTAACCAGCCAAATTATTTTTGTGCAAGTACGGATTTAATATTTCAGTTGCATTTTTGTTTTTCATCTTAATACGCCAATATGCAGTAATGGATTTTTGAATACAACCAGAATATGAATATGCATATGAAGAACTTAAAAGACTAATATATGGAAATAAATGTACATAAAGAATCAAAATCTTTAAGAACGTTTAGAACCGAGGTATTTGGTGCTAAATCAATATTTGAACGAATACTCTGGACAACCGGAGAGAATCACTTTCGACAGTGGCAATGGATAAGCTCAGCCACATCAGTACTCAATTTGAGCTTCTCATAATCTGGCGCCTTCCACTTGGATGCACTGGTAGTGGTGGCTGGGGCTGTAGTAGTTCTCCAAGACCCTGCCTCAACAAATTCATTACATAGCGCTACAACCCTTTCTCCAACTAACATTGCTGGTAATGTTTTTTCCCCATGTTGAAGTTGGTATCTGTCTCTCCATAGCAGCCATGAGACCCAACAAATCTGCACAAATTCGCCATTCTGGTTCTCTTTACATAGAGACCCAACAAATGCTATATCATTTGGTAGCTTAGCTGCAAATTTGATGTGCCTCCACCAGCTAACATGTTTCCATTTCACCCTCGCAAAAGCACGACTAAATAGAATATGGCAGCTAGTTTCCTCCAGACCGCATCTTGCACACCTGATGTCAATCCCAAATTTATATTTGCACGACAAAGGATAGCGTCATGGAACACTTTCCAGACAAAGATACGAAGTCGGACAAAATTTTAAGTTTCCACAAAGACTTCGACCACCTGGATGGCGCATAACAGCTAGGTGCAATTTTAGTTTTACGTCGAAGTAAGCACATCAACTATGCATATCAGGACGAAAACTCAAAAGGAATATTGATGATTCTCGTCTTCTACAAGTAATGGATTTGGAAATTCTAATATTCATTTTCCACAACATATGTAACATTCGTGAATGAATTTTCTGCTCATGTTTTCAAGTTCAAGATTTCTCATGTTTGATAAATCGGTTTACAATAAACCAGCAATCCTAGAAGGAGAAGATAACAACACAATTGTGCAGGAAATCTTTTATCAGATAATACAAAAAAGGCAATCTAGATTTGAGCAAGAATTCGTTTATCAAATTCATCCATTTCCCTCCCAACAAGATTACACCTAATCAAGCTACCAATTGTATTCATCGCCATCTTCAAATCCTCCCACCTATTCCCATCTGCCAATTTCTTGTACAGATAGCTTTCGAATGTCATCCTCTGCACATACTCATTCCCACACAGTTCCACCAATGCCTCCCTACCTGCATTGCTCCCGTAAAACACTTTCTGCAACAAGTCCAAGAATCTGAACGTAGTAATGTACTCATCATCCCATTTTCTCAAATACTCCCTTTTCAAATCCTCTTCATTGATCATCCTGTTACCGAATTCTGAGGCTCTCACGATCGCCTCCCCGCACATTCGTCCGCTCTTGGCTGCGAAATATATCCCCTCGCCGGAGCATTTTGTCACGTACCCTGCTGCGTCTCCGACTAGAGCAACCCGGTTACGAACCCGGATTGGACGTGGGTGCTCGGGTATTGGATGGGCCTCGACTTTGATAATAGTCCCACCTTTGATTTTTGCGTTCACTCTTGCTCTGATACCACGCTGTAGCGTTTTGATGTTCTCTTTTGAGCACACAGTTCCGGTGCCGACAGCTACGTGGTCGCACTTGGGGAAAACCCAGGCGTAAAAATCGGGTGATACGTCGTTACCAACGTACATTTCGGCGAGGTTTTCGTAATAAGCCATTTTTTCCTCGGGTAATTTGATCCTCTCTTGAAAGGCGATTGCGCATCTGTATGTTCCCGCTTTTATGGCTTTTGCCACACGGCTATTGGCGCCATCGGCCCCAACAATCACATCGACGGCGAGGGTGTTTCGGGTGTTGTTTAGTATATAATGAATAATATAGGGCGAATTATTTGAGGTTGGGACGTCAATATGAGTGACGAGGGCTTTGATAAGGTTGGCGCCACGACTCTCGGCGCGGAGGCGGAGGAAATTATCCAGTACTTCACGGCGGAGCATGGAGATGAACTCATGGGACTTCAGGGTTTTGCCAAAATCAACGGTGAGATTCGAGGGAGAAATGATTTTCATGTGGGTGACTTTCCGGTCAATGAGGTGATGTGGGATGGAGAATTCATCGAGCATGCAGAGAGGAATGGCGCCGCCGCAGGGCTTGGCGGCTTCGGGACTGCGCTCAAAGAGAAATGTCTCGATTCCGCCTGTAGCCAAGGCCTCGGCGGCGGAGGATCCCGCAGGACCTCCGCCGATCACGGCCGCTCGGAGCTTTGAGGTTATGATAATACGGTTACATTTGAGTTTTGGAGTTAAGGTCTGGGTACCTACAGTTCTGGGTTTGAGGTGTTGGAGGGGGTGGTGGAGTGGGCTTAGGGTTTGGGCTGCCATTTTTGTCCGAGTTATGGGTTTCTCTAACCAGTGGGAGGCTGAACTGTGAAGATGACAAGATAATTTTATAGTAATAGTGGAATTTGTTTAATATGAATGAATAATGATGCTTTTGTTACTTTAAGAGAAAATAATAATTAGGTGTGTTTCAACCATATTATTTTGGAATAATGTATTTTGGAATAGTAGATTGATGGAGAATGTGTGGTTGAAAAAGAAGTAAAAGTTATTGATGTAATGAAAAATATTATTTTCATTGAATAATGTGTGGTTGAAAATGAGTAGAAAAATGATAATAAAAATTTTAATGTGTACAAAACAGGGAAAGAGTAGGAATCTTAACTTCTTGGGCATTTGTGATTGTCTGATTTCTTGTTCTTTTGTTTATTGGTTGGGCGGTTGTAGTGCTTTATCTCCTAATGAAATAGGGGATACGAATCGAATAGACTAATATTATTCATCGTTAAACATCAATATAAATGATAATTACATTTAGATTAATTTAAAGCTAAAGCACTTTACAAATTCAATTAAATACTTTACATTTAAATGAATCTATCATTCAATCACATGTAATTATCACATAAACTAATAGTTAATATTAGCATTGATGAATATCATTACTCTATGATACCATCATAATAGATTCATTGAATGAACGTCAATTGATTGATATTATCCCTTCATGATCAAAATTTCTTGTTTCATAGGGTAAATCGATCCATTTATTAAATCATTAACGAGTAATCCTAATGTGGGCGATTATAAGCATAGAAGTCAGTGTTAGTGTCAAGTTGTAAAAGAAAGACATGTTCTTGTGTTCATTCTCTTGCCCTTGATTATGAGAAGCCAATTGTTGGCATACTTGTAACTGTAAATATTGTGCCATATTTGATATGCTAAATCGGATAAGGCAATATATGATTAAGGAAGAAAAACTCGTGAAACATTTGCGTTAAGAAATAAGTAGTCTTGTGTAGTTCGAAAAACCAAACCTTCAATTGATACGGATAGGATAATGCTCGATCAAGCATTGTTTCATTGAAGTCTATTTGTTACATAATTGCACGCTGCTTTCTATAGTACGTGTCTAGATGAATAACGATGTTGCTATATTTGGCCTAATTCATGTATTTATTCATTTGAGTACTTTTAGCCTATATTTGGATCATGTTTATAAATATTTAATTTAGTTTTTATTCGTAGATTTAAAGAGATTCACAAATACTATTTATTCATTCGTCACTCATTTATATCTATTTATAATTTAACAGTTTATAAACACTCCCAAACACATGCTTTTAATCTCTACATTCATCATCAAATTTAACCCTAAAAGTATTATCAAGGTTTCCCTTAGCTAGAAATAATTCATTGCACAATGAGAAAAATTATTATGATGGATGTCAAAATCCTCTTGGGACTTTCGGTAGTAGCACTAGCAAGAGCCAAATCAGTTCGTTTAGTTTGTATTTCAATTTTGAGTTCAATTTCAATTTTCTATTTCAAGTGTCCGTTTTAAGATTATTTAAAACGTATTTAGTTTATCATTTTGAAAAATTATTTCTTAACATAGAAAATAAAAAAATACATTTTAAATTTTGAAAAAAAAAAATTTGTTTTATGGCATTTTATTTCATGAAATTTGATTATTCAATAAACATAGAATAATTTTATATTAATATAATATCAAGTGATATATACATTTTTAAGTTGGTAAATCTTACAATATTTTTTCTTACCACAAAAATAAAATAAAATAAATAATAAATTTAGTTCAAAATATTGAAAATAAAAATTAATAACGTGGACGGAGAATATTTTTATGTGTGTTTTCTCCCTTATTTATCAACGTTAAAACATGCACCAGACGTGTTTATATACATTAAAGAATTGGTGGAGAAGAGGAACCAAATTCGGGCATGATAGTGATAGTTATTACAGTTAATAATTTAACACACTCTACTGTTAAAATGAGAAAGTTTATAAATTGTTTTTTGTTTTCCAGAAAACAACAATTTCACCGTATTTCTCAGCCATCCAAAATACTCTCTCTCTCTCTCTCTCTCTCTCTCTCTCTCTCTCTCTGGAGTAGTAGAATATCAATTCTTTATACTACCGAAGCAAAGAAGAGAGAGCGTCCCTTCATTATTCAATAGCAGTAGCCATTCTCTCTTTTAAGTCTCGGAGGTGCATCCAATGACATCTTGCCCTGATAATCAAAGGTAATATATAAATTTCCCGCCAACACACACTCAAGAACTATATATGCATGTATATGAAATATGTAGTGTGTAAATGTTCAAATTGAACCTGTTGTTATTGATTAATTATTAAAACTACCCCGCTCCAAGAAAAGAAAAAAAATATTAACCTTATCGAGGACCTTTCGTTATCTGTTTATTAATTTCTTGGAGTAGTCAATTCATTCTTCTTTGTAAATCTGGTCCACACAATTCCATATATTTTATTTAGGTTCTTGGGTTCGATAAATTTTGTTAATTTTAGTAAGGATTATTGGTTAGTCGGTGAGATACTTCGAATTTTAGCTGAAAAACTTGTATCTAGGGAGCTCTTCTTCAACTGATTACTCAACCAATGCTAGCAGAACAAATCCTGTCCAAGTTTGAACAAGACTATGAGTTGAATAACTTATGCTGTAAGGGAGTTTTTCCCCTCTATAGCTTAATATATCCTTGGTAAGACATGTTTTGACACATGGTTGATGGTCGAGCATCCTCATTTCTCCACCGCTCCATTTTGTTGAGATTTCTTTAGAAGTCACACTTCCACTTTGTGGAGTGGCTTAGTTAATTAACTTCATCATAAAGTCTTGCTATTTGCTAAGGAAGTTGTCTTGTTATTTCAGTATTGGTTGGGAAGGGAGTTAGACTAGACATTTGAGTTCTGGGTTATTCTGCATTGATTTATGGCTGATGAGGACGTTATCCATTGGACGGTAAGAGGGAGCTTTGCATCCAGCTCTTCTACTGGAGCTATAAATAGAAAGTCAATCATCAGTTGTATAGGTGGGATAGAGCTTCTGATTAGGCAACTTTGGTGGGAACTGTAGATGGTTTGCTCATCTCATGACATTGTGGATGATCGACATAAGATTCACTAGACAGAAGAGGGAGCTCCTCACCTGTTAGGGGAGGTGGAGCTTTGGATGGTCAGCCTGTCTTTTGTTGAATAGTTTTGGATGATCATTCCATTATCAGCTGGATGCGTAAGAGAGAATACCTCATCAAATGGTTTTCATGGATCTCTGTATGGATAGGTAATTATCTTTCAGGCAGGTAGGAGAAAGTTCCACATTCAGAAGGTCCAGTGGAGCTGTTCATCCTGACATTTTCCAGTTGGTAAGAGGGAGCTCTTCATCCAGCGTGATTGGTAAAGCCAGGGACAATTAGCCAGTCATCCGCTTAACAAGTAGGTAGGAGCTCCGCATCAAGTGGGTTGAGTGGAGTTGTGGACGGTGACTCCATCCAACAGTGTTATCAGAAGGAGTTCTTCATCCAATGGGATTGGTGATACCTTAGATGGTTAATCCGTCTTGTACTCGACAGGTAAGAGGGAGCCCTTCATCCTATAGGTCTAGTGTCTTAAGGATAGTCGACGGATAGTTGTAAATGATTACGTTGTCATCCACTGGATGGGCCGGTTGAAGCTCCTATCTAGAGGGTTAAGAGGATTTGTGAATGTTTAACCTGTCATATGCTTGGCGAATAGGAGGGAGTTCCTTTTATAATAGGTATAATGGTGCCATTTATGGTCTGCCAGTCTTCCTCTAGATAGTTAGAAGGGGCTCTTTGTCCAGGTGACGTCAAGGATGGTCAGCTAATCATCCTCTGTACTGGTACAAGAAGATTAATGCGGACCACTCTTTGCCAAAGTATGTTGTGACACCGGTATGGTTTTTAACATTCCTACGCGAAAGTTTTGTATTAGTGGAAATTGTAGGCTTACAGAGTAGGTTTGCAGTGTGTGATAGGAGAATTTTTTAAGTCTTTGTGTGGGTTAGGCACCACTGTTTATAAAGCTAGATTAAGTTTAAGTAGCATATTTCTTCCCCATTTGCTGGAGTATGTTCTCTGTTGGTTGGATTTATGTTGAAACATGGAGGTTCTACTACAATTATGGCCATTTTCATATATAACTTTATATCCAGAGAGATAATTAAATGGGTTGACTTGGTTAGAGGATTCTGTTAGATTAGATTTGGATAGTGTATGGTTGAATATCCTTGTTGAGACCAAGTATGAGGTTGTCGTTTGGTTGGACCAATTTGGGGAGGGTGATTTTCTTCGGAAGTTCAGTCTAATTGGTCTAAGTTGAGCTATGAGGGTTAGGTTAAATGACCAACTAGCCACATGGTCAATTGGTAAGGATGTTCTGGGAGCATGTTGGTTGACCAGACAATTGTCCATCTAGGTGGTCGGAGCAAATAACCTTGGAATGCAAAGGTTTATGCACATTAGCTTTCTTTGATATGTCTTGCATGTCTGGTCTGATGCATATCATATCTATGATTTATTATAAGTGAATGTATATTTGTATTTATGCACATACCATTATCGTGCAATCCTACAGTAACAAGAAGTTATTTGATTATGGAAGGTTGAGGCCTACAGTCGACTTGGTTAAAGTAGCAGCAGGCTTTCCTTATTGAAAGAGAAATGTCAAAATCAACGGTGAAGTAATTATTTGGTTTACTGGTGAGTTGTTTATTCATATGTAAGCCTGTATAAGTTGGAAAGTTCAGGTAACATGGCTGGAGTAATTGGTGTTTAGAAATTGTGCATAATTTAGTGCTTAGAACTTGTAAATTGACTAATCTTGAATATTGAAAAAAATTAAGAAAATAAAAAAAACGAAATTATGAACATTAAGGAGTTCATTCATTTAATTAGTTATTGAAAATAAGGAGGATAAAATGGAAAAGAAAATGAAGAAGTGAGTTGCTCTTTCGTTCAGTAAATTTCAGTTTCTGATAATGAAGTAGCTACTTTCTCACATTAAGGTTGAGTCAAATTTCTTTAGAACTTTATCAGCCTCTGTATTTTATGGGATATAGATAGTTATTGTTATATAATTCATTCTTCTTTCTAATTTCAGGGATGGAAGTTCTTTCTTGTGATGCTGGCAGCTGCTGTTATATTGTTAATTTTAGAAGAAAAGTGGTAAAGAGAAGCCCAACCTTGCATCAACTCCAGCTTCTACGAGAAACAAGGTTCTTTAGTGTTCCAATTAAATCTGATAGCAAGTATTTGCAATATTCTCATCCACATCATTTTAGCTTTACGAAACTTAACAATTATCAACCTTCTAGAACTGTTGTTGTTCTTAAGAGAGATGAACATGTCAATTCAAGAGTCTCGGATGAAACTTGTAGCTCTTATGTACTTGATGGGGAAGAAGGTCTGAACAATGTGACTGGGGGAAAATCAGTGTCTGACGTCTTGATTCCTAGTTTACCAGATGAATCCAACTGTGATTATGTAGCTCCAATTAGAAGCTCTTTCTGGGAATGGAAGCCCAAACTGACTGTCCATTATGAAAAATCAGGTTCAGAAAATGTTAACTCCCCTCCATTGCTCTTCCTTCCTGGCTTTGGCGTCGGCTCCTTTCATTATGAAAAGCAGCTAAAGGATCTTGGTCGTGATTTCAGAGCCTGGGCTATTGATTTTCTTGGTCAGGGGATGTCATTGCCATGTGAAGATCCAACTTTAGGATCCAATGGCGGAGATAAACTTGAACCAGATAGGGATAATATCATCTGGGGTTTTGGAGATGAAACTGAAACTTGGGCAGAGGAACTTGTTTATTCTGTCGACTTGTGGAGGGACCAAGTGCGCTATTTCATAGAAGAGGTAGCATGATTTTTTATTAATTTCTTTGTTACGATATTTGGGTGTTCCGAACACGTGAGGATGACTTGTAGTAGAGTTGTCTTTTGATCTTCTTTATGTATGCACATTGTGTTTTTCCTTTGAGTTGGTTTCTCAAAGTTGTTTATAAAATCTAGCTCTTATGTTCATGTTTCTGTGATGCTGTTTTTCCCGGTCTATATATAGTATCCTTTTTACTGCATGGTTATGGTATCGTCGTAGTTGACCTTCCATATATTTTATGAAATATGGTGAATTTATTAATTTACACAGCTTTGAACTGTTAAGTTTAAACTTTAAACTGTTGGGGTTTGAAATATCAACGATTGCAGTAATCAGAATAATTCAGACTGTGTGTAATTTTGCTTTTGTAATAAAAGAAAAGTAAATCTGTTTAGAGGACTGTCTGAAAACATACCTTCCAAAACTTGCTCTGGTATGATCTTTTTATATTCCTAGT
This sequence comes from Fraxinus sp. 1973-6204, assembly GCA_903798365.1. Lineage (NCBI taxonomy): Eukaryota > Viridiplantae > Streptophyta > Magnoliopsida > Lamiales > Oleaceae > Fraxinus > Fraxinus sp. 1973-6204. The sequence goes on along the minus strand of CAIGRR010306580.1, from coordinate 10,676 downwards.
TTAACAAAGTAAATTGTTAGAGGTCATATCTTTATGGGTCAGGGTGTGGTCAGTTGAATGGTAAGTATTAGTATGATTTGCATTTTCCCTTTTTCCTTTTCTTTCTATTTTTTTTATTGAAGTATTTTGTTACATTCATAGCACAATTGGTGGGTGGGTGGGTGGGGGGAGGATGAATTGAGTCATACTTCATGTTTTGCATTTCTTCTCAAGTGGCTATCTGCACCATTCAACCGATCAGTTTGTAAATGTTAAGCTTCACTAGGCAGTAACACCTATGATGTTGTTTCAGAGCAGTAAGAGCATTATTGTGTTATGGCCTTATTCGTCAATACCGATTGAACAATGGTACAAAATGTACAAGTATAATTTGCTTACGGTGCAGGTTATTAAAGAACCAGTTTATCTTGTGGGAAACTCTCTTGGCGGGTTCGTTGCAATCTATTTTGCAGCATGCTACCCTCAGTTGGTGAAAGGTGTAACCTTGCTCAATGCAACACCCTTTTGGGGATTCTTCCCAAATCCTGTCAGTTATCCGAGATTATCAAAACTATTTCCATGGGCTGGGACATTTCCTCTTCCTTCAATTGTCAGAAAGCTAACAGAAATTCTGTAAGTTCTGACCATGCATCAAGTGTTTTAATTTCTTCTTTTAGAATGTACAGTCCCCTTGAAACGGCATCTTTGAAAAACGACGCATCTCTTTGTTATTGTTGAACCACTTGATCTACAAGTTTAAATTGTTAGAGAGTGCCTCGTGTATATTATTTAAATCTTATTTTCTACATGCCCCCTCTCATGTAGGCCAGATTCAAAATTTTCATTGAAACCTTAAACGTGTAACTTTTAATAAATGGGTGACAGCGAGACTTGAACCTAGAACTTTTGTCTGCTATGATAATAGATCAAGTAGTTCAACTGGAATCATAGCCCATTAAGTTCAAAATAGCAATTCGATCCGTCTAAGACTTAAATAAGCACACGAATTTCAAGATTAATGTTCTCAAACTAGCCACCATCTTTCGAGGCATGTAAAGGGATAAAAATCCTAAATCGAATATAGATGAAATAAATATAAGGTTTGGGTTACTTCTCTCAACAAGATTGATATTATAAAATGGAAGCCAAAGTCTTAATACCTAAGTTTTAAGATTAAGTGGTTCAACAATTATTTATTTATTTATTGGTGTATACCTTCCGTATCTCATGAACTATGAAAACTTCGTTATTTAAAGGTTTGCTACCTGTTTCTCCCGATTTTAGTTTTTGATATGCTTCTATTTGTTAATGATTAAAATCCTTCTAAACAAAAGTATTTTGTATTGGAAATTGAAGTTCAAAATATATATTTTAAATAAAAAAAAAAAGACTCGTGGAATGTTGAGATCATGTTGAGGTTTGCTTTTTCTCTTTTCCTTCTAATGTTCTTCAAAGGATATTACGGACTTACATCTCCAAACCCATTGGTCTTACCAATTATGTTGTGAACTTGCTTATTTTTTCCGTGTCATTTCATTATAGATGGCAGAAAATCAGTGATCCTAAAAGTATCGAGCAAATACTTGACCAAGTCTATGTAGATCATTCGACTAACGTTGATAAGGTGTTTTCTCGTATACTCGAGACAACACAGCATCCTGCAGCTGCTGCCTCGTTTGCGTCAATTCTGTTTGCTCCTCAGGGTCAATTATCCTTCAATGAGGCTTTGTCGAGGTATGTACAGCAACATGGCGACACAAGTTTATTTAAAATCCATGTATTCTTTCTCAAGTTAAGGATGCTTTCCATTATAGGTGTCGAATGAACAATGTGCCTATTTGTCTTTTGTATGGGAAGGAAGATCCTTGGGTGAAGCCAATATGGGGTTTGCAGGTGAAACGGCAAGTGCCAGAAGCACCATATTATGAGATTAGCCCAGCTGGTCACTGCCCTCATGATGAAGTTCCAGAGGTATGAGTTAGAATTCTGTTGTGAACTGCAGATTTCGTCTGCAAAATTTGAAAATAATGAAATCTTTGGTATGGAATTGGTCTTTACAATGCCCTGCTCCAGTCCAGTTATTTACTAATGTATTTATGGTTTTTTGCTGGTGTTTGAGCCTTCCATTCAAGTCAAATATTCGATCTTGAAGTCTGTTATTTGACATGTATAGAATGCTTTATTGTTTCACTCGAGCAAAAACTCGTTTCTTTTATGCGCTCATGGCTTTCCTGGTTATTGGCCGCAAGGTTTGTGGTAGTCCAGTGCTGCATATCTATCGCCAAATCTGTGTCGGACTTGGAAGAGAAACTGCCTGGCTTTTGCTCTTAAAATTGATTTTCAATGAAGTTCAGAGGGCTTGTATTTCTGTGTTGGATCCATCTGACTCTCGTTTATTTGAATAGGTTGTGAATTTTTTACTACGAGGGTGGATACAAAACCTGGAGTCACAGGGTAGTATTGCATTGCCTCTCCTTGATACCCCACAAAATGTTGATGCTGATTTTGCCTGGGACTTGGAATTTATCAGAGAAGGGTCCAGAAAATCGACTCGGGTAAAATTCCTCATGCCCAAGTTCTCTATCTGGAATCGGCTAATCTCTCGCTTCAAATTTGGATTTGAAAACAGGGGAACCGATTCTCGATGAAAAAAAATCATTCAGAAGATTGTGTAAATTCTGCTCTGTTATTTATTTTTGTGTCCTTTATAGATTGTAAACCAATCTGAAGCAGTAAATATTCACGGTGTACATCTCGTTTGGCTCAGCTTAAACTTTTTACCAAGTATTTCGTTCTTCTACGAATTTCTTTTTCGAACGTGCATAAATCCATCACCTCAAAACATTCTAATCGCAATGTACACTTGAGATGCTATCCAAAAGAAAAACTAAATAGACATCAGGTTTAGTGCTTAACAATTGTCGGAGGACACAACAGGTATCCAAATACTCTGTCGTCCCAGTGAAGGATTTAGCCTCCACCTATAATCATCCGCGAAACTCGATGCTCCTCCAACCATGCATTAAAATTCCGGACTGTACTGCGATGGATCACCAGTAGACTCGAGGAATGGAGTGTTAACTTTTGGAGGCCAACTTTCTCCTCCCCAGAGTCACGGGCCGGGTATTGGAGTGCAGAACATCATAAAGAATCCCTTGCTCGCGAACTCGACAAATCATAGGAATCATTCTTCCTGAATCCAACAAGATTGACTAATCAGGGGATATGGGGCTTTGACAAAATGCGTATACATTTTCAACTCATTTGGGTCGTTCGAAATGGACACTTTTTCGGCAGTTCAGTTTGGTTGATGGCCACAAGTCCGCCACCACAAAGAACACCTTCATAAACAAGGCCATGGCTGCCTCCGCCTAAGAGCTTTGAGTATGAGAAAAAATTTATCGCTGCCTTAGTAAATAGGCCAACATAAAAGTCCCAATATCGATGAACAGTTTTATCATAATGTTGAAACATGTCAAGAAACCCAATAAAAATTATTGATTAATCAATGACAAAAGGACAAGTTAATGGCCTCCTCACATAAGGATAATATGTTTTGGTAAGCCATACAATTCGACGCGGGTAAAATTCACTTTGGAAAAGCTACAACTGAGCATAGTCTATCAGAAAACATATATATGTTTCAAACCTACATATATTATGTGAAAAGCAATCAGCAGCGTCTATTGATGTCCTTGGATCTTGTCTTCAACTGCTCTCAAAAATCCCAAGGATCTGAAAAGCCAAAAGATCATGGGGCGGCAAAGAAACTAGCATAAAAATGAAACAAAAACCCAGCAGGTATCTAAAGATGTCACTTCTTGTGTACAAAAGGGTCATTTTGACACAATTCCACAACTAAAAGGATTGACATAATCAGAATTTGAACATTTGATGTGGAGTATTGCTGCTAATTTATCTCGAGCTCTGCCTTGTCTTGATCATTCGTTTGAGAGTTGAGAGCCAAAAGTTGCATTCATCCCAATCACTAGTAGTGAGAAGCACCTATACAACAATCAACATGCCACACGTTAACAATGATTATGCATGGGAAGTGAAAAGAAATGAAAAAAGAAAGAAAAACTTCTCGAAGGTTTTGCAGGTGCCTGGATCTGAAGGGCAGTGCTAAAATCGCCGTTGTCCAATGCCTGACAGAGTTGTACAAGCCTTTCGGCAGCATTTTTAGAAATGTCTCCACTATTGAGTTTCGCAAACAAGGCACCTAACTTCTTTGAGTTGTCCTCAATTTCCCGCTTCTTAGCTGGATTAGCTCGAGAACCTCCCAATGCTTCGGATGTCTCGTTGAAAAGTCTTGTTAAAGTTGCAATAACAGGCTTCTGCTGTGCTGTAGCATACAACAGCAAAGAAGCTATCGTGTTAGGTAGCTAAAAAGATTCACTAAAATCCCTCAATTTTCATTTATTTCTTTTCAGTTCCATAAGAACATTAAAATTGCAGGAACAATTAAATGATAGATGCCAAGTAGTTTTATGGTTATATATTTTAATCTAGGACTATGGGATTTGTAGAGAAATGGAACTACTTCAACCCTCAAACAACAGAAACCCTCATCTATTTATGATCAAGTAATTCCATGGGGAGCGGAGAATCACTTAGGAAGTCAAAATAGAATTTCATGCCATTCCCGCGACACTGCAGAAATACCTAAATTTAGGGAGTAAATACAATTATTGGTATAAAAGTACTCTCACAATGAATTCCAGAACCAAATTTCAGAAAGAAAGTCAATGTCACAACGCTTTCTGTAAAGTGCAGAGGCCCATAATTCAGAAAACAAGGTCCCACTTCTCATCATTTTACATACCGATATCTTATTGCCAAGGTGACATAATAACATAATTGTATATATCACAAAATTAAATTTACCAATCTATTAATTTACCCTGGAGAAGTTCATGGAACCTATAAAATGATTTTTTGCATGTATACGAGCAAAAATAAAAAGTAAAACTAACTTCAAATCATCCTAGAGTGTTTATCCCGAGATTTTTTGAATATTCAATGTACCAAAAGTCGGACAAAAGTTCAATTAAATTCAGATTTTGAGGTCTATAACAACTGATGCAATATCGCATGGTGACGTGAACAAAAATTACTGAAAGTACTTTGTCAGTTCATTTGTTAATTATTATTTACTTTAGCCTTTCGAAAGAGACGAACTTGCATAGAAGTATTTTGTCAGATCAAAAACCAATAAACCAAAGTACAGGACTACCTGCTCCTTTTTTCTAAATACAAAACAGATGAAACAAAAGCAGAAGTTTACCAGGTACATTCGAAGTATCCACAGTCTGAACTGTTGGTGGGGGAGTAGCAGGAGCTACAGGTGGTTGTAATGGAACAGACTGAGTAGGACTAGGTGGTAGTACTGGATTCATTGCAGGTATTTGACCACCTGAATTAGTAACTTGCATGAATCCTCTAGATGAGGGAGGAGGAGCCACAACCTGGGGCATCTTTTGTCCTGGAGTTGGGACAGCCTGAGATGTGTTAGCATATGCAGCCACACCAGGTGGTCCAGCTTGATAACTAGGATTAACACCTCCCTAAATGAAAGAGTGAAAATAAAATTAGACATGATATTGTGTATGAGAAGATAATTAACAGAAAAGGGTAACATACAGGATATAATTGTGAACCCAACGTTGTTGGCTGCTGATATTGCTCAACATTTCTCAATTGAGGGGGATTTGTAGGAACAAAGGGTTTCAAAGCAGGCTGAGTAGCAGCAGGTGGTGGAGGAAAGTTTCCCTGCAAAAGTTTTGAAATTGAAATCTTAATTTAAAGACTAACAGATTCTAAGGTAGCCACACTAGTCTGACTTATCATCTGTAGCTCAATTTCCAGAATAAAAATTAAACCACGTGGGTAATTACTGTGGGAACTTGAGTCTGGGATGGAACAAATATGTTGGGCTGTGGTATACTCTGTGGAGAAGGTTGATATGGGGAAGGAGCACTGTATCCCCTTCCCATTGAAGGAGCAAATGACTGCTGATAATTTTCACCATAGGGACTGTTTGGAACACTTGGCAGCATTGGAGATGGTGTTGTTTCCTGAGAGATGATAAGACTATAATTTTATCTCAGATACTTCAAAAGTTGAATGACCATGATATGTTGCAGAACAGGAATTTTTACCTGATAATAATGTTGAGAGGTATCAGCAACACCATAACTCAACTGATCAACAGTATTATATGCAAGTCCCATTTGTGACTGAGAGTTCTCGTAAGCCACAGGCTTCTCAACCTCTTTGTCTGCAAAATAATTTACATATCATAGTCCTGATCTAAATGTTGAAGAGAACATAAAAGAAGCTCTCAGAAGGTGGGGACAAACCGGATTCAGTGGAAAGAGCAATGCGATCTCGCAAGATTGCAAGTTCAGGATTTTCAGTCCCCAAAAGCTTCAAATACTCCATTGCCGTAGTTAAAAGCCCTTGACTTGCTAATATTTCAGCATATTTCTCAACTAGTTTGCACAAAGAAGCACTGAATCTCTTTTGCCCAGTTGCCAAAGCGAAGACAATGGTCTTTTCCATTAAATCCTTCAAAAAAGAATAAATATAAGAATAAAAGTCAATTTTCCTTCGATGTAATATGGGATCTAATAAACCTTAAAGGAAACATGCCTGAAGAAGATCCACATATGATTTCCCATCATGTTCAATTGACAGACTCTTTGACCATATTTCCACTGTTCCGTCAATATTTCCAGCACATATATAACAAAGTGTAGCAGCAAGTGTATTACCAGCAGCCATGAGTCTAGAAGCAAGTGTGTCGCATAACAATGTCCATTCTTCTTGCTGGGCAAACTGTATGATATCATTGATTAAAAACCTCAATGGGGAGAAGGAAAAGAAATACAGTCAACAAAGTCACACAACACTGTAAACGAGCACTGAAGATTATCTGTTTTGCATTTGAACTTCTTATTAAAGCACAGGCACCACTGCCTTTACACAGTCAGATATTGGGGGTTCTATGTTAATCTTTAATGCATATTTCAGCATAAAACATGAATAATATATAATATGTACATGTATAGTGCCTGCATAATAGACAACTATAAAAGGCTTGCATTATAAAATCAATCAAATAGTTCTATCCCGGTTACTAAGAATTTAAGTATTTCATGCAAAACATTGAGCATACAAGACGGAAGTAAAAGGTAGCAAATAATTGAAAACCAAAAGGATCTGTTCGTCAATAGCAAAAGCAGGTGGATTGAAGAGAACCAAAGACTTCAGCAAAGCAAAATACAAATTTACAATCCTAAGAACACGACAAGCTTAATTTTCTTCAGTCTAATTGGTCATGAATAACCACAATAAGCAACTTGTTTTTAAATGTTTTGACTCACCGTGCAGAGGAGAGCAAGTGTTTCCTTCCATGATTTCAGAGGCCTAGTGTTTACTAAGCTCATCAGATCATTGTTGACCATTGCAGAAACAACCTGAAACATATAAATATCAGAGAAACCCTTGATGATGAATATAACACCACCACATCAACATAGAGATGTCATGAAGGGAATGGAGAAAGGTTCTCATATTTCCAACAATAAACTTTGACCACCTTCAGATAGGGAGAACGACTTGTTTTGAGGTATTGATCACGTGTCCGCTCCCACAAGGGAACACCACCAACATGAGCAATAACTAAAGCATCTGCCATTCTATTTTCAGTAATGCATTGTGCAACTGCCCCCTTATAGTCCCCAACAACCAAAGCACGTTGAACAGCATCATCGAATGAAGGCTCAGAACTCTCTTCTTGTCCATCCATTTCTTGTTCGGATTCTTTTACACCAGGAACAGAGTCACCGGTGACGAATTCATTTCCAGAAGTTGACAAAGGTGTATCTGCCCTGGGGCTGGGAAGATTGTTAAAGAAATCTTCACCATTGTCAGCAAATATGGCTGGTTCTTTGTTCCCGGAAAGTCCTTTATTTGTTAAATTTTCATCCAGAGCAAGATCATTTATTTTCTCAGAGATGTTATTCAATTCAGTATCATTTTGTTCAGCAAGCACATTGAAACCAAGATGGGAAAGCAGCTTTGACCTCGCGGTTCCATCATCAGTAAACATAATCTTCATGAAGCCCCATGTTTCTCTCTCGGCCTCAGATCTGAGCATAAAAAGGGTTAGAGAGAAATTGGAAGCAACGGGATATGCCAAACACGACTCAAATTAATAAAATAGTTCCAATTTATAGAAGGCATACTCAGACTCTTGAGATTTCTTCTCACACAAATGCATAAGTGATGATCTCTCCCCGTTCTGTATTGCAGCCTCAAATTCAGAAGATCGACTTGCCAAACCATGTTCTGTAGCTACGTTGTGCACATAAATCTAGAAAAATGAAAAGGTCAGGAAAATGTGATCGGATGCTATGGAAAATTAAGCCACGTCCCATTGGACATACCTCTGACGATCCAGTTGATGACTCAGCTGAGTGAAATGCAACAAGCTTGCCTCCAAAACCAAATGAGACTCCTGCTTTACGCTTGTACCATTTTGGCGCCCTCAAAGGTGCTACAAGAAATATAACATGTATGAGAACAACCCACCACCTAAAATAACAGAAGTGCAAAGAAACTGACACCAAGTGACACAATAGCCAATCAGATAAAAGGTGGAGAAATATAAAATAAAACAAAGGTCAGTAGTATATAAAACAGATACAAAGCTATAATTTTTTTCTAAAAAGAAGTTTGCCCAGGTGCCTTTCAACACCTGCACCTAGACCAGTCTATCTCTAGCTTATTTGATTTTTCCAAATTGAAAACGTTCTTTTGAATATTCTGATGAACTCTGATTGACTTCGAAGAAATCCAACCTAGACAATTTGAATTACCACACTTAACATCAAGAGAAGAAAAACTGTCTTGCTATTGATAATGTGGAAGTCAACAGTAAGACGTTAATATCTCACAGAATTTTGCAATTTAGTAAATGACATAATCTCATAGAATTCCTTTTCTTCCTCTCTAGAGATGAAAACATGATTTACTCGAGAAAATTCTTGCACGAGAACGTAAACCTTTCACTTGCAGAACATAAGTGCTCAATTAAAAGATCGGGTAAAAGGAATGACATTTGAAGGATAAAAATTAATTATGAGCAGTTCATTCCAAACGTTTGAAATATGACAATGTCTTGTGCTCATCACCAGAACCACAAGTTCCAAAATGTTTTCTTTTGGGGCAGGAAATGCCAAGGCATACGTACTACCACACATCATATACAGATGAAACCAACTAATCAATTTTAGTTTTTTTACTATCGACCTCTGTGCCAGAACAAAATTAAGTTCCACTTTTTTCCATATGGATAAGCTAGAACAACATAACATTCTATCATGTAAGAGATGTGATACCTGCACCAAAATCATTCTCTCCAACACCATATCGATCACAACCCTGCAAATGAAACATAAGAAAAAAAAAATTATGAAGTGAACCCTGAGGTTGAAGTGCAGAAGAAATTAAATTTCCATACCCTTCCTTAACATCATAACCAGTCTACACAACATTTATCTCAGAAATAGAATCATCCACCAGCAGCTAAATAAATTATCACTTCGCCGTTATGCCAAGATGTTTTCCATCTTGTAATAGCATGAACACCGCCAATAACTTATGCAGTTAACTACAGAGATTTTTCTCACCTCATATGGCCATTATGAAGAGTTTTGCTTTCCAGGCGTAAATTAATGCAAGAGGGAGATTTAATGGCACTGTACATTGTAAAAAGGATATCTTCTATAGTTGTTTGGTAAATTTAAGTTTCTATCCGCAACTAAGCTACAGAAATTCAAAATGGAAATAGAGGTCAATGAAGTGAGCTACCATGTTTCAGTCATTTACCGCATCACTCACTACAACACTTCCCATCAGAAATTCAAAAGGCACATCGAGACAAGTAATAATCAAACTAACCTCAATATTATATATACCAATTTTCCCATCAAATGACGATGCTGATATGACCCCTGGAATCTTAGGATACCAGTGTACATCAAAATTCCAGTTGGTTCCAGCTGGCAATTCAGCCACAATCTGCACAAAGTTTTACATCAAACCATTGTTACCTATTGCACAGTGCTGACTCCAAAATTCTCTGCCTACCCCATTCCATCTCTTTCACCGTGTATATAAAAGAAAATACAAAATTTGAAAATAGAAAACATAATGGAGAAGAGAGGCTTGGGATAAACAACAGGAAAAAACAAAAGGACATTTCATATAAAGAAGAACACGCGTAATTCAACAAAGAGATGGCAATCAAACTCACTTACCTCTCCAGATACAGTGTCCCAGCAAATGGTGCGGCTATCCTTGGCACAGGTAAGCAAATAGGAGCTGTCAATGGGGCACCATGACATAGCAATTACACCTGATGCAAGCGATACAAAAATACAAAATTGAACCTTAATGATTAATAAGGCTTAAATGTGTACCCCAAGTGTTTTACCTCTGTGAGACTAGGTACAGCCTCGAGGCGTAAGAGAAACAACCTAATAAAATTGGTAATCACATAATAAAATTGAAATATACTACTAGAAGTAGAAACAGGCTAGAAGTCTCCAGTACGATCTACACTAACAGTATCTCTAAGAGAATCATCAAGACTTGACATTGAGAAAGCTTATGATCACGTGAACTGG
>CAIGRR010306535.1:0-13611 GCA_903798365.1 Fraxinus sp. 1973-6204 | reverse complement strand
TTAAGCTTTTCATTAATTTCAACTCTGACTACTGCGATGGTTGACCAACCACTGGTGTGGTGTGGCCGACTGCTAAGAGGCTCAATCGACCACTCTGTCTATCAATCATTCAGGCATTTTTCATTGATTAGTAAACGCCTGGTGGTTACCTATGATCCTCTTAACCATCTAGTAAGTGAAGATTAACCGCTATACACATGGGTGGCAACTACTTGACGGTTGCATGGCAGTAAAATGCCTATAAATAACCGAAATGCATACTAGGTACGAAGACTTTTTTATCACATCTTTTGGTTTTCTTCTTCCCTTCTTAAATTATTATTCTTCACATAAATCTGATCTCCGACTCTCATGTCGAAGGTATAATTGGGGAGATAACTTTAGCCTTTTTTGTAGGCATTTCATTGTTCATCAAAGTAGCATAAGCCACCTTGATGACCCTCACAAGTCACATGGGCGGTACAACGGAGAAGATAGCTGCAACCTTTTTTTGCAGGTATTTCGATGTTCATCGGAGTAGCAAAGACCACCTCGAGCTTCTGCTACTCTGATGAACAACGAAATGCTTACGAAAAGAAGCTAGGGCTCTCTCCTCTATTGTACCTCCAACGTGAGAGTCGGTGATTGGGTTTATATAGAAAATAATAATTTTTAGATGGCCATTTGGCATAGTCTGACCATTTATGTTCCACCAAATGGCGATATGTGATGAGGGGATTAAGAAAAATCTCGTAATATGTAATTTCTCTTGGAACATAGGGGAATGGAGAGCTACCTCTTAACGATAACTATCAACAAGAGATAAAGGGACTAGGGATGTTTGTTAGTACAAGTAATCTACATGATGACCAATCATATAGGGACAATCAACCAACTACAATGGTAGTTGACTGACCATTGGTGTGGTCGACCACTAGGAGGCTCGATCGACCACCATATACCTCTAGACATTTTTCATCAATTGGTAATCGTCTAGCAGTTACCTCTAATCCTCTTAACCATTTAGTAAGTGGAGATTAACCGCTGCTGTAGCACCCCCAAATTTAGATTTCTAGATCTTGAAATATTATCATTTCATTTTCTCTTAAAATCATAAATCTGAAAAAACAATTTAATTTTTTTTTCAACATAGTAAATATCAATGACTTATTATTCTAAAATAATTTGTGCTTAATAAAAATATAAGACAATGGAATGTTAACTTTACTTACAAAACGAATTCAATGTTTGATAATACTGAGTCCGTGTTACCACAAGTCATTAGCTCGAATCATCTTGCGTTCATCATCTAAAAAAATGGGGAGGCATAACATGGAATGTGCTAACACTTAGTAAGCAAACCACATGTATATGATGCATGCTTATAATTTTCATATGAATTACTTTAAAATAAAAAAAAATATTCCTCAATATGTATCCCCTTTTCTTCAATTTCTTTAAAATTTAACATTAACATCATGAGCTCATTCTTCTATCGCCAGCCAACCAGAATGCATTGGGCAATTATTATTTGGAACCTAATTCGTCATACTGATAGTACCGCAAAGAGGTTAACATTAAAATTATCATTGAACATTGGTCGAGTGCGCCGTTCTCCCACGCCCCATTTTCCACTCACACCTTTTATGGCAATTTGGTTAGACAATCTAGCTTTTACCTCAAGATTTGAAGTTGTCATATTAAATCTACAAATTGTTTCAAAGTCATAATACCAAACCAATATCCACTCTTCCAATACAAAACTGACGTGTGTGTGAAGAACTAAGCAAACAACAATAAATTTACAAGTTGATTCAATTCATAACCCTCTGTGGTCAAATATATCCTTTTAATTCTCGTATGATACACACACCAACAAACATATCATTTTTACTCTTTTCTTGGTATACAATCTAAGGTTGAGTTTTTTATTACTATCTTCACCCTATCTAGTTCAAATGAACTCCACGAACTGTAAGTCAATACATCAATAAATAAGGATTCTCCAATTCTTTGATTGCTTTGACATCTAGAACTAAACTAGGCTAATAATCCATCATCAAAAGTCAAGTCTTCTCAAACAAGTGTTTGGGGCTTAACCAGGGCATTTTGTACGTCTTCTATTTCATGCACTCATTTTTTTCAATTTTTCCCTTTTTTTTTTTTTGCACTCTCTCTCCCTTAAGTTTATATATGACCCATGTAACGAACTTTTGGCCGATAACTCCCAAATCAGATGATTTTAGGCACCAAGTTGTAAATACCCTAACACGTTTAATAACTCGAGTCATAAAAGTTACGAAGAGATATCTTTTACATATTTTCTACCTTGATTAGGGCAATACCCCTCATTAAAAACTTATCTAATCAAATCGACCTTTAACTGAAGACTTTTGCTCAATTTTATCCTATTAATCTACGACAATCCATAAGTTTTCACATAAAGAATCCCAGTTTACATCCGTATCTTCCTACAACCTTAAAATCATCCCCAAACTATGCTAAATTTGGTCTAAGGATCGTTAATATAGTATAGTTTTGGGTATAGCATCTATGTTCAATCTATCAACCTATTTAGCATATGAATCAACTTATTGCATCATGGTGTAAAACTTAGTTCTAGTGCGTGTGTAATATCAAGTTTTGCAAGGTTAAGCATCAATCAATATAGCATGCACCCTATCCACCGTTCATAAATCCACTCCAAATCCCAAATTTAATCATCATTCTCTTCAATGTCGCAAAGCATAAGTAAGAATATAAGGGGNGGTTAAGCATCAATCAATATAGCATGCACCCTATCCACCGTTCATAAATCCACTCCAAATCCCAAATTTAATCATCATTCTCTTCAATGTCGCAAAGCATAAGTAAGAATATAAGGGGATGGGGAAGAAAAGGAAAATGGTATTCCCCAAATTTTTCTATTGAATGTGTGAAGATCTATTTTTCAATTTAACACAACTTGTACCTTTCTAAGCTTCTTCCGATATCAATATCCATGGTACCTATCAAGCAGGGAAGAAATCAATCGAAATAATAAAAAGAAAACGTCTTTTGACTCAATTAATGGTTTCATTTAACTAGACTAAGTATCAATGATAAAAATGACCCCCAAGCTGAATTTAAACATGCTATAGATAATTTAACATATAAGTCAAGAATAACACTACATGCAATGCAATAAGGAAAGCAAAATAAATTAAATGGTTAGAAAATTGGGTTTCCTCCCAACAAGCACTTAATTTATAGTCTTTAACTAGACTGTATGGATGGACTAATCATTGTGATTCACACTAGAGTCTTGCAGCCTTACAGTCCTTGTAATTTCTATCTTTATATCCTTTGTTTGGCCTCCAAACCTTGAACTATCTATTCTTCTCTCTAGCAAGGCTCCCTAGATGTTTAGGCTTTGTCTCCTTCGACCTTTGATGAATTTCTACAACAATATATTTGGCCTCCTTCGGGAATAATGGTTGCTTTGGTGGATTATGTAATTTAAAGATCTCATGTATGTCCTCCACCATCACAGTCATCTCACCATTCTCCATATCAATTAAAGTTCGACTTATTGCTAAAGAGGGTCGACCTAAAATAATTGGCATATCGTGATCGTCTTCGAGATTTGTAACAAGGAAGTTAGTCGAGAATATTAGCTTCCCAACCTTGATGAGCACATCTTTAACCTTGCTCCATGGATATCTAATGCTCCTACTGCCAACTGCATCGTCCCATTTATTCATTTAACTTTCCCAACTCTTAGTTTCCTAAAAGTAGACAAAGGCATAACTGGAATCACATAAAGCATTAAAATGAAATTATTTGCCTAGTGAAATAAGTAAAGTAAAACTCCTTAGGTCTTTGAGATTTGGTGGCAATTTATTTTGCAGCCTAGTACTGTTCTCCTCGATCAATGCCACTTCTTCCCAGTTTGCAAGCTTTCTTTTTTCAAACATCATGTCCTTCAGGAACTTTGTATACATCGGGACCATCGGATGGCACCAATGAATGGGATGTTGCTGTGGAGCTTTTTTAGCATATCCAGAAATTTCTCAAATTGATCATCGAGTTTTTTCTTATGCAGTCTTTAGGGAAAAGGTAGTGGTGGCACAAATTCTTTAGTAAGAGCGGCTTCCTTAACCTTTGGATCTTCTGATGCTTTTTTCTATCTCTGGTTCTTTTTTCTGTTCAGATTCTTCCAATTGCTCCTCAACCGTGATATGTACATTTTATTTTATAATAACTGGTCTATTTACATTAATCTTAGACAGTTGAACTCCACTGTAGGTAGTTATTGCCTCAATCTATTCTTCCTCCCCAACCTTCACTACCATTACCTATTATTTGGAATTTGTCTCAGTGTTACTAGGCAATGCTCCTGGTAGTCTCTCTGAAAGTGCTTTCGCTATTTGTCCCATCTAATTTTCCAAGTTCTTGATGGCAGCTCCCTGAACATTCAAGGTTTTATATGTTCTTTTCATGTGTTTGGTAGATATCTCCTCCAATTTAGTAACAAGAAAATTTATTTCATTTTGCATCTGAGCTCTCAGATTGTTGCTTCATTGGAAACCTTATTGACTCTTCCAGCCGGGTTAGTAAGTGTTAGGATTTTGATTGTATTGTTGTCTTTGAAAATTTTGAGCATAATTTACATCCTCTACTAACTGAGCAAAAGGACTACACACGATACAGTCAACACTCTCATGATTTCCTCCTTAATGATTGCATTTCGGTCCGACTATTTGAGTTGCACTCATATTTTCACCTTTTACGCCAATGATGCTAACTGAGCTGATATTACTATCAAAGAATCAACTTCATATACTCTAGCAACCTTTTTTCCACTCACCCTTTCAGTAGGACAAAGTGCACTGGTGAATGCTAAGTCCTCCATGATTTGGTAGACCTGATCCGTAGCTCTTATTTTGATAGAACCATTGCATGCAAAGTCTACGTTAACCCTACTTATCGGATTTATACCAATGTATAAGTACTGCACTTGAAGTCATTTCTGCAATTCGTGTTGTGGGCATTGGCGGAGGAAACCATTATATTGTTCCCAAGCCTCTGAATATCATTCTGAGTCCAGTTATTGGAATGTGGTAATCTCGTTTCTCAGCTTTGCAATCATTTTCGGTGAAAAATATTTGCTTAGAAATTTTTTACTCAATTGGTTCCCTGTAGTGTTGTTTTAAGATGGACAAGTGTCTAACCACCCTCTAGCTGAGTCTCTCAATGTATATGGCTAAAGTCTCAGTCTGATTGCTTCGTAGGACACCCTTGGATACTCGATAGTTGCACACATGTCCAGAAATCTTGATATATGAGCGTTGAGATTCTCCGTAGCTCTCCTAAAAAATTGTAGCGCGTTTTGGAATATGTTGATCACATCAGTCCTCATGTGGAAGTTTATCTAAACAAACACCGAATATACTATGCTAGACCGGCTTTCCACAACCAATGGAACCATGTACTCCCCCATTAGCTTTGCATTTTCATTAGGTACAGCCACATTTTGTTGTTGCTTCCAGATTAGCCCAAATGACTATTTGATTAGGATTTTCCTTTACCATGTCTTCCTCTTTCTGTTTTTCGTGTGTTTTCAACAATTGTCTTTTTCGAAGGTTAAATGTTCATTCAATCTCCGGGTCAAATTAAGCAAAATCACTGATTTTCAAACTTTGCATACAAGGTCCTGAAAAAGGAAGTAGGAAACATTGTAAAATTTTTCTAATATAATAAACTAAACTAAAAAATAGTAAAATTCAGATTAAAGCTAAAATTAACTAAATTTTAAAAACAATAGTCTATGTCAACGACACCAAAAATTGATCATTTGAAAACCCGCAAGTGTACGGAATTGTGGTCAAGTAATATAATGATGAATAGAGTGTTGAACCCACGATGACTATGTGTTTGACTGAGTTAAAATTAATTGTAACTTTAATCGAATAACAAATAAATTTTGTGATTTTTTCTATACTAATACCTAATTATCAATTAAACTAATGAAAGTAAGTAAATTCGTTTTTCAAATATGTGAGATGCATTGCTAAGATCTCGAATCCCCTTTATTATTCCATTTTTAGTGTAACAATTAAAGTGACAATTTAAAATCATTCATGTTGATTAATGTTCCTAATTTAATTGAAAACATCTCTCGATAACGATCACATATTTCCCCTCATGTAACTCTTCTATCTTTCGATAAAAGATGCAAACATGATAAATGCATTAACAAGTGCTAGAACACATCTTGAAACCATAAAGAAAATAAAGGTATATCTTTATCATCTTCTGAACCTTACAATATTTATTATATTGTGTTTAAACACTATTATCTCTCTCGATAACAATAAAACCCGCTAATAATTCAATCGGTGATCAAGCAATTGAAAAGAACGATACGAATCAAGTCAAATTAAAGTCAAAATAATTAATTAAAAATTAAAAATATCATAACAAAGGTTCATCTCATCCTAACAATGTATAAAACTAGCATAACATATCGAAATTATAAGAAATCATATTTAAGTGAGAAGACATAACCCGATGGTGAAAACAATAATAAACATCCAATAAAACTAGTCGTCAAAATAATTAATTAATATCAAAAATCTCATAACAAGGGTTCATCTCATCCTAACAATGTATAAAACTAGCCTAACATATCGAAATTATAAGAAATCATATTTAAGTGAGAAGACATAACCCGAATTTTCGATAAATTGAGAAGATGAAGATAAATCTTGAAATCTTGAATCTCTTCAATGGTTTCTTGATAAATTTTCACTTGCGCCTTCTCTTATTTGCCAAAAAATAAAGTTTAAATCTTCACTAGATTGAGTTCTTGTAAGTACCCTTCAATTCTCTCACAAAAACTAAGAGTTTTTCTCATTTGATGATAATAATAAATGAATATTGGAGTGTGTATATATATATGAGAGGTCTCTAATATGTATTCCACTGTTAGATATTCGTAGGAGTTGAAAATCACATACAAATTGATTTTCAAAAGAGTTCCAATCAAATAAGGAAAATTACATTTGCACGCGGATTTTTTTGCCTTTGCACAACAGTTAGTATTTTGATCATAACTTTATCTCCCAATATCTGATTTAAGTAATTCAAAGTGCATTGAAAAGATAAATAAAAGGGCTACAACTTTTCTGGATGTAGAATTTTTCCAATTAAGATGTTTACTATGCCAAAAATGGGTCTCAATTTTTGACTAAAAATCTGGAATATAACTTGTGCGATTGAAAATTGATTTTGATAATATTTTGATATATTCCATTCATTTTTGAGTTCTAATTCTATTCAATTGTCTACTATCTTTAAAGTATCGTCTTGTGGTCCGAATTAACTATTGAATATTTGTAATGTGGTCATCAAACTTTGGACTTTGTCATTTTTTCTTGATTTTTCTTTTGTTTTCTTCCAATTCTTCTTTCAACAATTGAATTTTTTCTATATAACATAAAATACAACAATTTAGGATATATTTTGTCAAAAGAACTACCAAATATCGATATTTTAGGTCTCTGAATAAATGTATAAAATACACTTATCAACACTGACATACACACACCTCGTAATAAAAACATTTGGAATACATATCTTTTTGATATATCCCTTAACTCATTGACATTCGAATTTTTTTTTTTTTTTTTTTTCTTGAAACTTTATGTATATTTCTGAATGCATGACATGTATGAATATATCATGAGAAGAATTTATGACATAAAAAGTAATGATTAAATATTATATTCACATATTGACAATGTAAGTAACACATTTATGTAATTAATCATATGACATACGCATAAAATTAAGGGGAGATTTACTTACCTCAAGCAGGGGCGAATCTAGCCTTGTAGTTCAGCACGGGCGGAGATCGATAGCCGTTCACCGATGACCGTTCAACATCTACACACCTACATGATGCACCAACCAAATTCACAATCATACATAATTTTCCGTTGAAAAAATACCATTTGCATATATAACTTTTTCAAAGTAAGAAAATCACTAGCGAAAGCTACTTTAATTTCCAGATCAGTAGCGAAAATTGGTAAATTTGAGGATATTTCCAATTTACATTAATGTTCATGCAAGATCCCTTCAAAACCAAAACAACCACCCATAATAATAAATGAATAAATAAATAATTCACAGATCCCACAACAAAACCAAAAGATCCCATCAAAATAAGTACTCCCTAAAATCACCAATTAAAAAATTCTCTTGTAAATATATAATTAAACACTCGAAATTCCAACAGAAATGGAAAAAAAAAAAAAAAAAAAAAAACATGAGAGGCAGAGACATGAGAAGAGTCCTTGGTTTCTTAGAAATTCCATGGTTGGATGGATCAGATATTACCTCCTTGACAAGGAAAACATATGCAAATCCACCCTCTCCCAGTTGTCTCAAGATCCTGAACCGATTTTCATTGATCCAAACATCCCCTCCACCGTTAACGGCGTCGTAAAGCATTCAGTCCTGAGAATGAGCAACCCATCTCTCTATATACCTATCGTTTTGTTTGCTCCCCCCTACGATCCCAAACTGAATGCAAATGGCCTTATTTAGGAATTCTCTAGAATTCAGAAAAAGGAAAGATAACTAATGGTAAACCATACAAAAAGATAATGTACCTCGACAGCTGAAAATATTCACGAAATGGATGAATTCGTAAAGAGACACAAAATTGTTAGAAAGAAAAGAAAAATCATAATTAAAATATTCACAAAAATACACGAATTCATTAAGCCCAGAAATTAAAAGCAAGAAAAGAAAACAACTCCAAAATTCGGTTGAAAACTTCAAACCTAGAAGTAGAAACGCCAACAGTACTGTACAACTCTGCCAGTTTCAATTTAGGGATTCTGGGACTGGGGTAATGGGATTGGGCTGGGCCTTTTTTTTTTTAAAAAAAAAAGCCCAAATGTTAAACAAAAACCATTGTCTTCTTCCTTTCTTTCATCTTCTTCCCGGCGGACGGCGATCAGCTCTTACCTGAAGGAAGCTCCCGACGGACCCAGCACGGGCGGCCGCGGGGGCTGGCCAGGTGCTGGGTCCGGCCCTGACCTCAAGTCTTTATCAATTTATTTTTCAAATGACATTTGGAGATGTCCATAGCTGCCCAGGAAACTACGTGCCGATTATTCTAGATTATTACCATTCATTTAAGAATTTCAACAATATAAATTCCTGATAATAAATCCATATCCTTATTCTATTAATATAAATGATTCATTGTGGTTGCCATTAATAATTATGTGTAAACAAAAGTGCTGAGGCTCATATAAAATTTAAAAAGTTGAAACAACTGCTAGAGTACTGCCAACCGAACTAATAGCTAACTTGTAGAATTTTTAAGATAAACAATAATTTCTTTTATGATGAGATCAACGGAACAAAAGACAGCAAGGTGCTAGACATGCACAACAAGGGACTGAATCAAACACACTCCAGATTAAACAGACTTTAGAGAGCTTAAGTGACTACAATAGACATTATAAAAAGACATTACTTTTCTTTTTTCTTTTTTAAAATTAACACATGCAATTAATCTCTTAATTTCAAGCATCGAACTGAGAACGTAGTCTAGTAACACAAATAGAAGGCTGGTGCAATGAACAACATATAAAAGAGATGACTCGTGATTGGGAAAAAAAAAATCAGATTTTTCAAATCAAAATGCGAGTGAAAAGACAGATTTACGTCTTGATCATACCTTATACGTATAGGTGAAATTTAGTATAAATTAATAAATATACAACTTTCTTTCAATTAATTTTTATTGAGGAAGTAAAATTATTCAATTTCAAATACGTAGACGATAAAACAAATAAGCACAAGGATAGCCTGTAAAGAGGAGGTTCAACAATATTAGCTCAAGATCGACAAAAATATGCACGAATAAGAAATAAACAAAGTACTGAAAAAAGGAACTTCATTAAATCGTTGCCCTAAAGCAATAACCTAAAATACACCAGTGTCTTAGTCACTGAAACAACAACCGTTCCAATGGAACGCTACCAAGGTAAGGATGACAAGATTTTCGACACTCGGACATTAACCACTAAAGATCACACTATTTTCAATCTTCCCTCAACAATCAAACGTTCACACAAGAATACAACACTCTGCACATATAGAAATCACTCAAGATTACAATATTGAGAGAGTAACAGCAAATCAAAAGAGAATTTTGATTTGTAGAGAAAAAGGAGAGATCGAACTCAAAACGGCGCAGTCAGAGAGAGAAAAATATTCGAAGTCAATGTACGCTTCCAACCCTAGAACGGTATATAAATGAGTCACTCAAAGGTCTTCATCCAACGGTTGTGGGGCTAACTCTTGCGACATCCATTCATTTTAGGTAAAAACACTGCTTTTACTTTAAATCACAATTTTGCACCATATTTGAAAAAACAATTAATCGGTCAACTGGTCAACAATTTCCAGTCAGCAGGTTCATAGCATCATTGTGTCAATCCTTTCATTCTCCACCTTGGTACAAAAATTAACATTCATCTACACCAGTGGTTATTTCCTTTTTGACATCATCAGCACTCCTTACCAGATCCTCAAACCAACAGGCAGTAATGTTCAACAAAGTTAATCAGTCAAGAAACTTGTTTGGTGGCAACACCTTGGTACCTACATCAGTAGGGTTACAATTAGTAGAAATCTTTTCAAGTTTCACAACCCCTTGTGAAATATATCCCTTATAAAATGAAATCTAAGATCAACATGTTTAGATCTGTTATGCAATACATGATTTCTACTTAAATGAATAGCTGAATGACTATTTGAATAAAGAACAACTTCTTTAGCAAAATCGAATTCATTTAATAAACTTTTTAACCAAATTCCTTATTTAATGGCATTTGTGGTTAATATATATTCTGCCTCAGTAGATGACAAAGTAACAATCTTTTGAAGATGTGATTTCCAGCTTATACAGGAATTGCATAGAGTATACATATAGGCTGAAGTTGACTTTATGTTATCCCTATCACCAGTATAATATGAATAGGTAAATCCTTTCAAAACAACACCTTCAGGTTGTTTCCTGAATTGAATTCCTAAGTCTAAGATACCTTTAATGTATCTAAGAAACCATTTCATGGCTTCCCAATGTGCTTCACCAGGATTTGATATATAACTAGTTAAAACACTTATAGAATATGCCAGATCTGGTCTGGAGCAAACCATAAGATACATAGCAGACCCAACTACATTAGAATATGGCACTCTTGCCATTCTGTCAGATTCTTGATTTAGGACATTGTTCATTTGAAAGTTTAAAGAGATTAGCCAAAGGTAAACTTTCAATTCTGGAATCAAACATGGCAATTTTATTTAGCAAATTCAGAATGTTTGATTTCTGGCAAAGACTTAGTGTGGCTTTTCTCATATTTCTCTTAACTTCAATGCCTAAAATCTTTATAATAGGACCTAAGTCCTTCATTTCAAATTCAGATTTTAGTTTGCCTTTTATTTCTTCTATCTCTTTTATGTCATGACTTGCCAACAACATGTCATCTACATAAAGGAGTAGTTACAGTAAATTTTCTCCACCATTTCCTCTACAATAAAGACATGTATCAAAGTTACTTCTCTTAAAACCAAGTCCACGTACAAAATTGTCAAATTTTTTATACTATTGCCTTGGATCTTGTTTTAAGTCATATAGAGATTTTTTAAGAAGGCATACTAAGTTAGCTTTCTGATTTATTTCAAAGCCTTTAGGTTGTTTCATGTAAATAGTTTCATCTAAATCACCATTTAAAAAGGCTGTTTTGACATCCAATTGATCTGATTCTCAATTAAATTGAGTGGCTAAAGCTATAATAACCCTAAGAATTGTAAATTTCAAGTGGAGAGAAGATTTCATTGAAATCAACTCTTTCTTTTTGGGTAAAGCCCTTTGCTACAAGTCTAGCTTTATCTGATGTCATTCTCATTTTGTTCACCTCTTTTAATTTAGAAAATCCATTTACAGTCAACAACCTTTTCCTTCAGGTCTTTTGAGCAAAATCCAAGTTTTATTCTTTTTAAGTGAATGCATTTCATCTTACATGGCTATAAGCCAATGTTTAGAGTCTTTACTATTTATATATCTTCTTCAAAAGACTCATGTTCTTCTTCAATCATAATTTGATAGGACAGCAAAGAAACATTCTCTTCAAACCTAATGGGAGGTCTTATTTGTCTTCTTTGCCTATCTCTAGCAAGTTGATAATTGTCTAAGGACTTTCTGTTTCTAAATTAGCTTCAGGTTCATCAAAAGAAGCACTATCAAAGTGTTTCCTCATTTCTCTCAATAGGATGTGTAGTAGTCTGAATGGTTTCATCGTCGACTGCTCCATCTCAATTTCAATCCCTATTTCCACATTTTAAGTCTAATTAAATGACTTAGTTTGACTTTTAGTTTTAAGACATGGCAAATCATCTTCATTAAATACAACATTTCTACTAATTATGATCTTGTAGCCTTTGATTCCGTAGCCCGTAGTCTATACCCTTTAACCCCTTCACCATAGCTAAAGAATACACACTTAAGGGCCCTAGGTTCTAGCTTGCCTTCAGATTGATGTGCAAAGGTTGCACATCCAAAAACCCTCAAGTTACTGAAGTCAACAGGTTACCCTTTCCACATTTCTTCAGGGGTTTTAAAATTTATAGCACTAGAAGGGTTTCTATTAATAAGATAACTTGTAGTTTTAACAGTTTCACCCCAAAATATTTTAGGCAGGCCAGAATTTAAAAGCACGCATCTTGCTTTTTAAAAGAATAGTTATATTCATCCTTTCAGCCAAACCATTTTGTTGTGGAGTGTGTGTCACAGTTCTGTGTCTTAACATTCCAAATAATTTACACAACGCACCAAATTCAAAATTGTAGAATTTCAAATCATTATATGTTCTTAAGACCTCAATCTTTTATCAATTTAGTTTTCTATCATAACTTTCCATTATTTGAAAACGTTAAATGTGTTAGATTTTGATTTTAAAAGAAAAGTCCAATTTTTCTAGAAAAACATCTATGACCAACAATAATATTTAAAACCAGTTTGTAGTGGCACGGAAGCTGGTCCCCAAAGATCAGCATGCAAGTATTCAAGTATAGACACAGATTTATACATTCCAAGCAGAAAAGGTAGTCTATTATACATTCCTATAATGCGGTAATAAAAAAAAAAAAAAAAAACTAAGTTTTTCAATGTTATCTTTTCTAAAGGCACCCTGTTTTTTCAAAATCTACAGTCCTTTGTCACTAATATGGTCCAATCTTTTATGCCATATTTGTGACTTATCATTTTAAACTGAGATTGTGCTGAAGTGGAATCTAAGAAACTTCTAGTTTGAAAAATATACAGACCGTGTCTCTTGGGAGCTTCAACAATCAAGTGAGAGTCTCTCAAAATTTTAATGTATCCCTTGTTAATCAAAATGTCATAGTTAATGTCATCTAAAACCCCTAAGGAAATAAGATTTCTTTTCAAATCAAGAACATATATAGTTTTTTCAAGAACCAGTTTATTGTTTTCCTTTACATTTAGAGTGATTGTTCATATTCCCTTTACCTGACATGTCATATGATTACCCATTAAAA
>CAIGRR010306523.1:0-19518 GCA_903798365.1 Fraxinus sp. 1973-6204 | reverse complement strand
AGTAAAATATATTCACCAAGAATGAAACCAAGAACAGATTTACACCAAGTAAATTCGATTTCAATAAGGGGCTCAAAATATAAAACTCATTGTACCCGTCTGTACAATAAAAAAATGGCCAACAACAACCCAAACCCTAAGGAATTAATCCAAATAGCTACTACAATGAACAAGATTGAACAAATCGATCTCCCAGCTAGAAAACTTCCCTTCAACACAAAGTATATTCACTAAGAACAATGATTCACTCAAAAGAATTAATCTATTCACTAAGAGTCAAATGGAAAAAACAGAACAATCAGAATCATGAAGAAGAAGAGTCTAGGAGGTTTCTCGCACAAAGTCAGAGAAGAGAATGGAAAATCTGCCAAAAAAGTTACGGTCCAGTTGGTATAACAAACCAAATCATCCACCGTAGATCCCGTCTTCATCCAATGGTCAAGAGCAGCTTACTAGATTAGTCTTTTGGGCTCGGGTTGTGGGCCTGATTCTTAATTGCGTTATTGGGCAATGTTTTCCTTCACAAATTATTTCCAACGGTCTTGGGCCAAGCCCATTTCCATCATTGCCCCCAAAAATAAATAAAGGTTAGAAATAAATGTCACAAATGGCATCATTTCTCAACAGTTATATTGAAAGTAATTTCTCATCCAGACTTGTATCATTAATTTGTTAACTTTATTAGTATTGAACACTGAGATTTGATATTATTTTATAGAAGAAAGTGCAGTTGAAAATAGACTTTGAAAAAACTGTATTTTTGAAAAAAAAAAAAAAATGGAGCCCAAAAAGGGACTTATTATATTGATAGTGTCAAGTTGATTACTTGATTGGGCATCATGATGAAATGCATCATTTTATATTTCCCCAAATTCACTTGTTAATCTTATATATTTTTCCTAAATTTATGTATGAAGAAGATTTGAAAATATTTGAGCGTGCATCTTATTTCTACCCTTGTTTGGTCCTCGTTAATTCTAAAATACATTTTTTTCTCTCTATATTGTCAACCACATATTTTTTAATAAAATAATATTACATGCAAATTCAAAACTTTTTCTTATTTTTTTAATCACACATTTTCTATCAAAAATCCAAATTGCATTTTGGGAGAAAAATGGGACTCAAACATGCTCTTTCATCGCCCAAAGTTGAAGTAGATACCCTATGATTTCAAACTCATAATTATATCTACGCCCTCTTTTAACAATTAATTATTAAATTGGAAAGTTTAGATGTTCGTAAAAGTATGAAAAATGTAATAATTAATCATCAATGTGCTGCTGCTATGCAGACAATACTTGTTTCATGAATCGTGTCTCTTATTTTACATTTCAAGCGAGTCCTGAGCCAGAGTTTAACGAATTTTTTAATATATATGGATTCTCATGAATTTCTTGAATTTTAATCCATGAATAAAATTTCACATTATTTATAAGATTTTAAGAGAATTTTGTTTCATATATTTTAATGAATTTCTGAGAGCTACGATAACACGATAAATTTTAAAAAAAAGTAAAAAATCATACATAGGTGATAGGACACTAAAGTTTCATACAAGATTTGTCTATATTGAAATTTGCAAACTTATTGTGTCGAATGGATCTACAAGTATGGCTTCTCATTTCATTCGACACCAGCAATTCTAGAGCACTTTGGTGAGATGGGTACTAGGTGCAATTTTGTCCTTAATGCTCTTTGCAAAAAGAATGGACTCCATGTTGAGGTAATGTTCATTTTATTTGGACGAACCATCTATCTTGTTTTAAGCATCGATATTAATAATCTTGAAAGTTTTATTCATTTGTTATTCTTCTGAGAAACCTATGAAAAAGGTTTTATGAACTCTCAATTCAATTTTAAACCCCCCACAGAGATGCAACTTATATATATATATATATATAATTTCTTTTCGAAATTCATGAATCTATATGGAATCGACATCTTTTGACGAAAAAAAAAAAAAAAAACTGCGCTTACCTTCACTTTCTCATTTACGTGTGTAGGCAACATCCGAGTGTGCTGCAGAGAAGCAGATTCAGCAACTTCTGTTTTCACGATCACGACGGAAAAAATTTAAGACTCTTGAACTACATAAAGATACAGACTCATTTTGATTTTTCTTTATGTTCCTAATGTTGGAAATATCTGAGAAATAAATTTATGGTCGAAGTATAGACAGGCTTCTCTAGAATTTGGATTTATTGTTATTATTATTTTTTATTTTTATTTTTATTTTCATTTTTTTTTTTACTTTTTCCTGTTGGTATAGAGTTCCTCAAGCGTAATATAGTCCTAGCTTTGAAACTTCTGTCGGTTTAATTAGGTAATTGTATTTCAATTTTGTTAAATCGAGTAACCGTACTTTAATTTGATTTCAATCAGGTAATTTTGTCTAATTATATCATACGAAAATCAATGACATAGCCTTCAATGCATTATGTTCATCATTTTTAATTTTAATAAAGTCAGATTTATTTCATATCAGCATTTAACAGTACGCGTGAAAAGCTTGAGTTATTGATTGTCACGTCGTTAATTATTCTTGGTGAAATGGAACAAAGTTATTTTAATTGAAATCAAATTAAAGTGCAGTTACACAATTGGAATGAAATTAAAATGTAGCTACATTAAAATCAAAAACAATTTTAACTATATAGCAAGGGGCAAGTATTGACAATCACTTCTTGATATTAAGCATGCAAAATATTTTTGGTGTTCCTAAGGTAGGTAGTAAAGTTTGAATGGACATGAAACTCGTTGATTCTGATAATATCCATTAGACAGTCAATAATTGCTGACAATGTTCATCGATGTAACCAAAAAATTTAGAGAGTTAAATCTCATTTATCAAATTACAATTGTTAAATAAAATACAGCCTTCAACAATCAAACCAACACAAAGTGAGTTCGAGCGGGTTTATTTGGTATCAAAATACCTAACGGCAACATTATAATAATGACATGTTTGATCAGAAGAATTAGACAGTACTAAATAGTATTAAAAAAACTAAAATCTTATTCATTATACTCAAACAATAATTGTAAACATTTATGATTGCCCTTTCCATGCTGTGCTGCTACTTCAATAGAGGCAGTGCTTCACCATTCTTTACAGCTGAAATTATGCGGGAAGTTCCCCTACCAACTACAAAAATTATTTTTATTTTTTGTCAAAATTTCTTTCCTTCTCTCTGTTTTTTCATGTCGTCATTACATGCCAATTCATCTTTTTCAATAGCACTCGAAGAAGCAAAATTGTGATCCGGTTTACTCATACCTGCCTCCTCGTCAAAGCACTTACTTTGCTCGACCTCCTCATCTCCAACCTCGGCCGGGTTTTCCTCCATTTTGTCGCCACTGCAATACATACATCTCATATCTCTTATCATATATTCTCATTGATAGTTGATAGCGCTCTTAATGGGGTAAGTCTTAAACAAGCTAAGATTAAGGAATACCTTAACCACATGTATGATAAGCAATATTAAACGAATTGACGGAATAATGAACAAAATTTAAGCAACGTCTTCTTTCACAATACTGTCAAGTACTATCTAGACCTCCTAACCAGAACATGCTTGTACGTAACATTGGACAAGATCATACAACGGTCAAAATTTGACATCTTTTTCCTCATTAATGTGGTCCAATAGTGTTGATTCTACCTTACTAAACATGCAATAAGTAGGCTACGCCTGCTAACTACTAGGGTAGGGAAAGACAGGAAATAAACATGAGCAATGAAATATTACGTACACTGAATAAACAATAAGCCCGGCAGTAACGACAGCAAAGGCTACAAAATACATCCAATCAACCTGGAAAGTGTGGACTTCAGATTAGTTAATCCAATCACCACAAAACAAAAAATTTTAACTTGAAATTTAGAAGTTAATGTAACCGGAGTTATCTTGAACTCTGGGCTCTTACGAACCTTTTCATGGTACGCAAAGATACGAATTAAAACAGCCCACATATCAGAGGTGAGCAAAGACAAATTAAGCATTGTAGACCCACTAATCTGCATCGGAAGGTTACAAAATGTATTCATCAAAAAATAAAAATAAAAAAGGCTGATACGAATTCTCAAGACAGAAAATTATCAAAATACACAAGTAAAAACATGTACTAAAAATATGTTAAAAACTACCTATCCTAAAACACTTATTCCACCTAAATCTCTTATCATCATCCTCGAGCTAAATCAGCTTTATTTTCCACAGAAATTCTAGAATAAGTCCCTAAATGTTGGTTCTATCTTCAAGTCTATTGTAGACTGCTAAAGTGGACGGTAGAGAAGTTTTAACATCAACTGATATCCTTGCATAAGTTAAAAGGACAACAAAACCATAATCTACAATGCAAATTAAAATACGAGGAAAGAGATAGCTACAAAATATAGTGTACAGAGGAATAGATAAATAAATCTTCCACATAGTTTAAACAATAATATCCTCCCTAGAACTGGGAAGCCGAAAATCACAGCTTCAGTGGGATCAAGCTACCTCATTAGGGTAACCAAATAGTCGAATATACTTAATAGGGTTTCGGAACTTATGGCTAACCCTGTTGGGTTTGAAATTGCCCAAACCTACCAGTTAACCGAGCTCAATTACAATATTTACTGTTACTATTATTTTTTTATACATGCACGCGTATATATAGTTTCTTCCTACGAGATATAAAAATATGAAGGAAAATTGTCTTAAATTCATTTCTATTTGATTTTCTATAGTTTACTTTCAAGTGTTTTATTTGTACGTGTACTATTGCAATTTTGACAAGGTTTCAAATAAAAATTTATGAATTGAATGCATTTCGACTTTCTTCTACATTCTGTTAAAGAATTTTTATGACATTTTATGTTGTCGGTAATAAAAAATTTTGCTAATAATATGTGGATGGCCCAGTTCTCCAAAAGGTTAATTTACGGGATAAAATAAATGGCTATTATTTGGAAATGAGATTAGAACAATGTATGGAACCTTATTTGGCTGCAAAGTACGGCAGCAAAGTGAGGTTCAGTTCGGGGAACAAATTGTGCGGGTCATTAACCCATTGCAATACTAGTTGGGGTAAAAGAACAAAGTCGTACCTTTAATAAGACTGGAACACCCGAGTAAAACAAAAACATGGCCACCGAAAATCCGACAAAAGGAAGCGCCTGAAAATAAAACAAAAAATAATAATCAACCTGGATATCATATTTTAGGTCTATTTTGGATAATGATCATTTGAATATATGCACTTGAAAGCCGAGGTAAGTTATTTAAGATTCCATACAAAGTAAGTCAAACTCAGTAATATATTTATTTCATTACTGTGTCTCCTCTTACTATCAAATGCTTTATAGTCCTTCAACCTGTTCAGCTGATTTGCAATTTTCTCACTCAAATATCAAGAAAAGACGAGGCAAAAGGAGGACAATTGTTTCAATAACTCATGCTTCAGCAGTTCTTTATGAAATTATCTTTATTAAAAAAATTTCAACTTTATCCAACGGAATCAGAGAAGACAAACAGTGCTTAATATATAATACAAAGTCCTAAGTTCGTCTAGTCAAACCTATATCACAGCACGAAATCATAAAAGATTAAAGAAGATTATGACAAAATATTTCTTCTATCGCATGATTTAGGACATGGAGAAATATGCACATGAATCATCCAAGGCAAAAGAGGGAGCAATAGACAGATCAAAATTAACATAGCATGTGGTGGTTGCTTTAGATCTTCGATTAGACCTAGCAATGAACTGAACTGTATAAAAAGATTCATGTAATTGACCCCAAATTCACAATGAAATGAACAAAAGAAAAGGATTCATATAGCCAACCCCAAGTTCATGGAGAAAAAGCCTTAATTTTTTGTTGTAATTGTTGTTGCACGCGTATCATCCACGATAGTCATATCACTTCCCATTAAATAGGAAGTTTGTATGCTAAAGTGTACTTGTTAGGGTATGATACAAAATTTTAAGAAGTTAATACAGTTAAATCTCGATCCGAGCACCAATTAGAAAGAGAATAAAGAGAGAGATCATGTACATAAATCATCCAGAAAACTCATTACACTCCACATTCATCAGGAAAATTGTATCACTGAAGGCTGAAGCTATCAGGGGAGGGGGAGACAGAGCACAGATACTTACCGCCCCAGCTGACCAGTGAATACTTTTAAGTTCATTGCGCTCAAGTATGCTTCTACAGGCATGGTTAAAGAAATCATTTGATCAATAGAGACTTAATTACCAAGAAAAATTTAGCCCATGTTTGATGGGGATTAAAATCAAATTTTTAGTAAATTTTGATAAAAGTTGATGAAATGTATGGTTGAAAAGTTGTGGGTCCACATAAAATTAATTTTTGATTTTAACTTGGATTAAAATCTAATCCCTACCAAAAAGAGACTCAAATCAATATCTCATCAAGAAATGTTAACCTATAAAGGCTATATAACAATAACAGAATATGCTTAAATTATAATGTGAATAAATTATACAATAAAAGATTAGCATAGCAACCAAGGATACATTTGGATAGCGCTGACAATGGCACCAAAAATTCCCAAGAATGACATGAGTTCAACTCTATCAGCACTTTTAACAAAAAATTCCTGCATAGAACAAGAAAAACAAGGATTAACACTTCAATTGCAGAGGTGAAGGAAAAACCAAAAAAATCACTAAGGATGAACTTTAACATAATGGAAATATGCAAAAATAACAAATGGAAATTTTTCTTAAAAACTAATAACTATAAAAAGAAAGTTTATCAAAATAAAATGGAATAAAAGAAAATAAATTGGAATATACTTTCTACTTTTACGCCTGAGATAAAAGCGCATTTTTCACATACATTTGATGACATCCCCCTTAATAGGCCATGATGCTTAAAGGGGAGCATTAAAATACTTCAAGAAAAAAAGAAAGGGATAGGTGGAAGTCAATAAAAAGGAGGGAGATAAGGAAGAAAACATGCACACGGAATATATAAAAATGCATAAAGGTAAAATGGGGAGGAGAGTATGTAAAACACAACTAAGGTGCAGTTATGCTTAAACAGGACATGTATAGAACAAAAACAAAAAAGAAAATGAAAAATAGAAAAGTTAGCGGCTAGCAAAAGAAGAAAAGGACAGAAAGAAAGAAACACAAGCATGTAGAATGATTAAAAATTGTACAAGACCGAGAATGAGAAGAGGCACAATATCATGTGTTTAAATACAAGGAAAGATGGATGGATAGAAACAACTATAACGTTATAGAACTAATACCTACAAGGGAATGCAGGAAAAAGAAGGGAAATATAAGAAATGACGGAAAGAAACATGTCTGTGAAAATAACAAAAATGTACAAGAACTAGCAGAAGAGGGTGTGTGAGAGCATAGAGAGAGACAACAATACGAGGACTCTAAGGGTACAAAAATGAAAAACAAGCGAGAACATAGTGTCAATTACAAGGGAAACTATACACATGTATAAATCCCTTACCGATTGAAAAGAGAAAATAAACATTGTCTCAATTATAAATGGAAAATAACCATATCTATAAATGCATAGGTTTGAATTAACAACTCAGAAGTAACAATATTCAAAAGCTTACCTCAGCAACATTACTAACAGCATAAAGCGTGGCCCCAGCAATTATAAGTAAATCACCTTTAATAGGGTTACTACCGCCTATATCCACAACATCAGCAATTAAAAGGAGATTATGAAAGAAAAGAAGAAAGAAAGATAAGAGGCATAAGCATACTTCATACTACAGTAAGGCCTCCTCTTTACAGTGATATTCTATATCGGAATAACGTCCATGTAGTCATAGAAAAAATTGGTCCCAAATTCAAGTTGGGCCAGTTATAAAAAAGAATAAACTCCACATTGTAATATAGTTATAATTTTTCCAAGTCCCATCTTAAGGGACTTGCCTCCACATAGTAATAATTATCGATAAATAGCGAAAAATATATGATACGTTACATAAAAGGTTTAGGATGAAATAAAATATTTATAAAGTTGTTTGGGACAAAAAAAAAATGTTATGTTGCATTAAAGGTTTGAGATGACTTTGAATAATTTCAATGCTACATAGATACATGTATTAGTTTTCGAAACTATGTCTATCTCTTTTAACAATGTCTATACCTTGGATTTGACATACTCTTAATTAATTATTATACTTTTATCTCTATACCACTTGCACTAAGGACAACTAAGTCAAAACACTAAGGCATGTTCTCTTTACTGTTTTCAGGCCATTTGCAGTTTTCGAAAACACTGAAAACACGTTTACTTACCTATTTTCATAAACGAATTTCCAAAAACGAGTTTAAAATTTACAAAAAAAAAAACGGAAAACGCCAAAAAAAGTCGTTGGGGCTGTTTTCAGTTAAAACCAAGCCAAAACTTCAAAATGCGAAAACCGGCTGAATTTTACCAATAGCGGGATAGATTAGTTGGGAGAGTCACGAGTTCGATTTCGTTCCACCGCAATTCAATACAAACGAATTTTCTTTTTGTATATATATATATATATATATTGAATAATCAGTTTTTCAGTTTTTCAAAATTAGAAAGTAAAAGCGTTTTTCATTTTTTTATTTTTGAAAACAATTTTTCAAAACAACAAAAAAAACGTGTTTTCAGCAATCTCAAAATAGACACTCAAAACTCAAAATCCAATATGAATTCAAAACTCAAAACTAAAAATTGAAACGCGAAGAGAACAGCCACTAACTTTTTTAATTACGCCTCTATTAAGTTTTATAGTAATAAAATTAGTTTGGTCCCAACATTATGAGTATAGAGAGGTTTTCCTGTACAATGAAATCTTAAGAGGGGACACATGTCATAGTAGTTATCTTTGCTTCTAGGAGGTAAAGGAATCAAGGGAGGAAGAACGTATACTTCATTTTTTTAAGAAAGTACGCTTGTTTCCACTCTACCTTACTTGGTAAAGACAGAAAATTGATTTATTTGGAATTTACTTTTATACCCCTCTAATCTTCATTTGTGCATTTTGATCGTGGTTAGTGACTTCTTTTAATCCCCAACCTCTTTTAAACCCCAAGTAAACAAGGTTTTTTCTATCTATTTTCACTTCTAATTAGCTCGTTCTTTTCATCCCAACCAAACATGGACAGGAAAACTAAGAGGACTAGGATCAAATGCAGATAATGAAACGTCACCTTTTTTACATGAATAATTTGATCAGATGCAAACATCATAACAGCAAAAGAAACTACAGTGGATAGAAACCAACAACTAAATGACAGGTAAGGAAAATTCCATCTTATCTTCTTCCAGTTGTTTCAGGGTAGGAGATAGACAATTCTCCAACTGCAATTCTAGCATACTTTGGATAAAGTCAAAGAAAATAATAAAACCATTTATATACAAATACTTACTTGCTCTATCTGCAGAATGTACATCTGAAAAGACAACAATCACAAGGCCAGCAATACAAATTACTACACCAACCAACTTCTTGAATCTGTACTTCGTCTTCAAAAAGAACCAGGTGAAAAATAGGACACATGGGATAGCCCAACAATCCAGTAGCATGACACTTGTAATGGACGTGTACTGGTATGCGTTGACCACTGTCAATTCAAAATATTAGATTATTCTCTCTCAAGATTGCACATTTCCAAATAGTAAAAATAATTTTTTTTTCCTTCAATTTATTTCGAGTTCTTCATCTTAATTGGTAATGAATCACTTTTTTCTTAGAAAAAAACATAGGATACTGTTCTCAAACTAAAGTAAATGTTCAAAAATGTGTATTGAACAACTTACACTTATTTGAGAACATAATTTTCTTAAAATCACTCAAAAACTTCATAAAGTCTCTCTAAATAACTACAATTTTCACTACAAGTGAAGTTAAATAGGAAGAGGAAAATGAACAAGATGGAGGGTGTTGTAACTCAAGCTTACAATGGAAAAAAAAAAAGTATCTGTCAAACAGTCAACAAATACCAAGAGGTCCCCGTGGACAAATTAAGCAGATAAGATGTTTAGAACATAAAATTATAGTATCTAGATGCACTTTTGAAAAGAATATCAAATTCAGTCATTTTTTCCTATTATGGGGAAGAGGACAAAGAAAATTGTGAAAGTGATGTTCTGGCTTTTAAAACATTTAACATACACAAGTTTCTTAAAATCCCTTCTCTGGAGAAATAATGAAAAGCAGTTAATTTTTTTTTCCAGTTCCTTTAGGTAGTGATGTGACACACCCTTCAGAACATTAGCTTCAAGTAACACGGCATCCATGTCTCCTAACTTCTCAAGATCCACAAAATTACTTGGCTATCGATCAGGAATTAGTACTGAAACTGAAAAGGATGCATGAACAGATGCTTGAAAAATAAGGCAATTGTTGGTTTCTTTATATTATGTTCTGTTACAAAATTTGATAAGCTCAAAAAGGTCATAGTAACTTACCAAGAAAATTAGCTTCAACATCAACCAATCCAAGCAGGACATAGTAATACCATTTTGCCTGCTTATAGAAGAAAGAAACAAATGAGAAAGTAAAACCATGAGAAATTCATGCAATAACTGAACAGCTGAATATGTTGTGTCAATTCAAATAAAATTAAAGCACCATCACAGAGTACGAAAGAAAAGATTGATGATCTGCATTCACTTAACTTCCTCAAATGATGCAAGTCTTCATCACATAACATATTTTGTTACAAACTACCAAAAATACATAATCACGATGTACTCGCCATTATAACATCACACTATAGCAGTCAAAGTTTGCAACATTCTTTTAATTTCTGAAGGTCCTCCCCTTTGTTGCTCAAGCCAGTTTAGCCATCCATTTATACAACTGTTAGAAACCAGCATACAACCCCGTTAACATCAATAGGACAGCAATGATAACATATATCCAGGAGATGATATAAAGTAACCATTACGACGTGTCCCCTTAAAGCCCCACATGACCTTCTGCCACAAATGTGCACAGTGCACTGATGACTACATGTATATTATCAACTACTGTTGATGATAGAAATCGGATCGACCAATTCCTCTCATATAGCCAAGATTTTCACCTCCTAGACTCAACTAGTTTTGAAGCTTAAATTGGAACAAGAGGTGAAATGGCTATTTGAGAGGGAGATATTTGAATTTGCATGCTT
Source organism: Fraxinus sp. 1973-6204 (assembly GCA_903798365.1). Classification (NCBI taxonomy): domain Eukaryota; kingdom Viridiplantae; phylum Streptophyta; class Magnoliopsida; order Lamiales; family Oleaceae; genus Fraxinus; species Fraxinus sp. 1973-6204. Next base: position 8,358 of record CAIGRR010306523.1, on the reverse strand, counting down.
TTGTTCTCTTATGCTGGGCTTTGCGGCAACTCGGTCATTCTAGGAGAGACAACAAGCAACGGCCTTTTATTGGCTAGTTTGTAACTGATTCTGTTATAGTAATACGTTTTACTCACTTGCCCATATGCGCTTCAATAACGGTTTCTGGCCAGCCTGGACTGAGGGAGTTCGCCTACCACTCTATTTTGGGGACCCCCAAGACTATCTTTCCCTTTGTTTCCTAGTCTATAGGCACAACCTCATCTGCTAGCACTTCTTCGTTGCTTGGTCGGGACACCCTTTTACACTTGTTTCCCCCTTTGCACCATTTATGCTTCACAAGTAGAAAGCATGGTTCGCGGAGTGTATTTCTTGGTTCAACAACAAACGTCCCTTAAGTTTTATCTTTGTAAAAATCATTGGGATGGAGGTCCAATTGAAGCTCCACAAAACTTTACTAGTTTAATGCATAAAATTCCTTTCAGCACTCTTATCCAGCATTATCATCTCATGCTTTCTCCTCTCCGCTCGAGCAAAATAGGCCAACTATAGCCACTGAGGTCAGTAACGTATGTGCATCACCATTGAGATATAACTGGAGAAAGATTACTGTTGTCTCTAGTTGTGCCAACTAGGAGAGTAAAATTCAACTATGCAAATAGTTATTTACCTATATCTTGTACGAGTTATTAAGCCCTTGTTTGGTACACATTATTTTTTTCATTCTCATTCTTCTAATCATTTTCAACCTCACATTCTTTAATAAAATAATATTTTCCCTCACATCAATAATTTTTTTTCTTTTTCAACCACACATTATCCATCAATCTACTATTCCAGAATACATTCTTCCAAAATAGTGTCGCTCAAACACACCCTAAATGGGAAAGGGAATAAAAATTCGCAAGTAGAAAGGTTGTTCCTAAATGCCTCGGCTGATAGAACAAACATTTCTTAACACGTGTCTATTTCGCTTTACCTTCCTACAAAATGTTTTTGAACAAGTAAGCAGTGTTAATTTAAATAGGTAGTCAGGTTATTTGTCCTAGAAGAAAATATAAGGGGACATATGGTTGGCTGTTTTCAGTTTTCAATCGTGTAAAACACCCAGAACTTGTTTGGTCAAGCATTTTTTAAAATACATTTTTGATAACAAGATTAAACTTACAACATTAAACTCAAAACAATACTCAAAAACGGAAGTAAACGTTTAACTCAAATGTTATTTAAATAAAATTTTAAATAAATAAAAATTCCAAAAAAAATCATATAAATTAAAACACACAAAAATTATCAAATTCGTGATTTGCATTATCTTATTTCCTATGTATTGCCAACTCAATTTATTATTTGTTTGTTTATATTTGTAGCGAGAAAAAATATTGCAAGAATTATCATGTTTAAAATGTATATTTTACTTGATAATATATTCGCATAAAATTGTTCTATTTTACTGAATAATCAAATTCATGGAATAAAATGTCATAAAATAAATTTCAAAATTCGAAACCAGATGTGTTTCCAGTATTCTATTTTGAGAAATAATTTTTCAGAACAACACATTTTCAAAAATCAAATACGGACCCTAAAAAAGATCAAAACTTAAAACTATACCGAAAAGCAAATGGACCCTAAATGTTTCCAACTGAACTGGAGTCAAATGAAAAAAAAAAAATCTTAATCCTATGCTTTGTGCTTTTCCATTTACAGAGAAACTGGACCTCACGTATGCCTTAATTACACTCGTTCATTATGAACCCTCAAAAATTAACTTGGTCTCAATTCTAGGAAACCCTACAACTTCTTGAATTCTATTATCCTTATACCAATACTATTGTGGAGCACTAGAACACGAGATGTTATCTATTGATTCATCAATAAGGAAAAGATAGTATCCAGAAGATAAACCATAGCAAATAGAACAATGAATGCCAAAAAGTGCAAAAGCTGATCAGCTAACCTTGAGAGCTTTCCTTCTATAGAGCATCATGCCTCCATACACCAGCGCCAATAATATATAATTCAAAAAAGACTGAGATGTTGGTGCATTGATTCCTATTATTGATAAATAAATGAGGAAATTAAGTTAGAAATAGAATAAGCTTAAGAAAAAGAATATTTGCTTCGAATTGCAGAAAATCCAAAAGTTTATGAACTTTCTGACTATTCGAAACAAGCGATAACATACTAGAGAGGAAAAGTGTTAATGAAAACTATGTTAAATACATATAACAACGTTATAGCTAAGAAAAAAAAAAAAAAAACCAATGTAACCAAAATATACAAAAGATGCATATTTAAGCACTTTAATTACAGCTACAAATAGGCTTTCAGCCCAGGCACAAATGCAATTTATCAGAGGCACGCTCTGCTACTGAGCTAATACCAAGTCGTGCTAGCCTTACCACTATGCAAAAAAACTGAGAGCAACCTGGCGAAATCCATTAGAAAAACAAAATAATCAAAAGAAAACGGAATGATCATGGTAAAATAATAAAAACAAGAACAAAAAACAAGAAAAATATCATTATCAATATCAAAATTAAAGGAAATAGGGGTAAAAAAAACCTTTTTTGGCAAGTTCAGAAGACAGGAATCCAGTTGAAGTGATGAGTAGAGATAGAAACTGTCCCAGCCCAAGACCCACCACTGTATTCTTTGTCAAAACCTCCTGGCAATTCACCATCTTCTTCCAATGTATATATGAATATCTATGCACTTCAGCGGACAATAATTTTCAGAAAATGGCTAAAACCACAGAATTAAAAACAAGTCAGTAGCCGAACAGGCTACCAAAAAGGACAAGCAGCAAAGTTTCAAAGCGTTGAAAAAACACACTCTTTCGTAAAAATTCCCCCCACCCACTAATATTTATTAGTATAAAGTACAAAAAACACACATCCATCATCTATATAGAATAATTGCAGGTAGAATGGTGATGAAATTTGCCTGTTGAGTGGAAGAAACCAACGGCTGTGGATGATTTTCCCAGATGCCTGTTGACNAAAATTCCCCCCACCCACTAATATTTATTAGTATAAAGTACAAAAAACACACATCCATCATCTATATAGAATAATTGCAGGTAGAATGGTGATGAAATTTGCCTGTTGAGTGGAAGAAACCAACGGCTGTGGATGATTTTCCCAGATGCCTGTTGACTCGTGAGAAGTTGAGAATTACACGGAATTTTTCTTGTGATAAAATGCAATTAGCGTTAATAACAACGTCGATTTCATACGCAAGAACTAATTATTGAGAAATAGAAGTCTAAACTCACTGATTGCTTGTACATAGAATTGTTCGCGAATATTTAATTGTTAAAACTTTAATAGGTCAAACTTTATAGGATTCTTATTGGAGTTGATAAATAATATTGATGCCCTACATGTTCATCTTTAATAACAGAAAATCACACAATTGGTTCGTAGTCTACTTTTCGAAATTAAAGTTAGTCTTTAACTTTTCATTACAAGCGTATATTCCATTTATTATTTTAGATGTTGTTCACATATTCGTTGAGTCTTCATGTGATATTTTTCTATTGTGGAGCTAAATTTTAATTTTAACTTGATTTAGCGCTCAAAATTTTTAATTGATGCAAATTTTGTGGAACTTAGGGGTGTATCGTGTGTGGGCCTTTTGAAAACGGGGATTGGCTAGTAGGATTAGGGTTTAAGAATGTAACGAGAATTTTAGGTGTTTCTTTGAAACTCAAAATTAATTTAATAGAATTTTGATTTAAAAAAGAACAGAGAACGTCGGGGTATCATACTAGGATTAGGATTTAGCAAATTTCATGGAATTTAGGGGTGTATCGTGTGTGGTCTTTTGAAAAGGGGAATAGGCTAGTAGGATTAGGGTTTAAGAATGTAACGAGGATTTTAGGTGTTTCTTTGAAATTCAAAATTACTTTAATAGAATTAGGATTTAAAAAAGAACGGAGAAAGTTGGGGTATCATACTAGGATTTCGATTTAAGAAACAAGAGAGAATTTAAATGGTACATGTTATTCCAAATTCATATTATGGTCATTAGGCCTTTTAACTCTATTCTAAGTTCTAAAGACCATACATCCCTAAATTTATGTTATTTCTTAAATCCTATTGTTATTAACTCTATTATGAGTCTCGAAGTCGTATACTTTTAAAATCACTATTCTGTTTTAAATTGTAAGTATATTAACACTATTTTGATATTCAAAGACCAAACGTTTTTAAAATGTTTTTTCTTCTTAAACTATATTTCTATTCTGAGTTTGGAATACCAAGCATCCCTAAATTCTTTGGTTTTTTTAAACACTATTTTTTACACATTGAGGACTGCCTTACTGTCTGGACAAGTCAACCCCTGGTTATGACGTTAAAGTGTGTAATATTATTTTATTTGAAGAATGTGTGGTTGAAATGAAGAATGAGAATGAGAATGGAAATGAGAAATATAAAAACATAGTCAAAATTTTGTTCATCGTATTATCAAATTAGATAGATTCTTTCAATACGTAAATATTATGTGTACCGAATAATATTGTAAATAGTAAACCAAAAAAGGGATATAATTTGTACATTATACTATATATTTAAAAGAAAATAATTTTTTTGTAAATTATATTATACGTAAGAAATATATTCGATCTTTAGAATAATAATAATAATAATAGAGTTGGTTTTGAGAGTGACTGATAAAGACTAATTGATTAGATGCAAATCTAACATAACACGAAAAGTATCTTTTATGTTTATAGTCTCTCTTTGGTATACATTAAAATTTTCATTCTCATTTTTTTTACTCATTTTTAACTACATATTCTTCAATAAAATAATATTTTCCATCACATCAATAACTTTGTCTTTTTTTTTAATCACTCGTTCTCAATCAATTTACTATTCCAGAATATATTCTTTTAAAATAATGTGATTCAAACACACCCATAACAATAATAATAATAATAATAATAGAAGAGTTGGTTTTGAGAGTGACAGATGAAGGCAAATTTTTTAGAAGCAAATCAAGCAATGTGAACAAAAATTTTAGCCCAGTTTGACACGCATTATTTCAGAATATTTTCTTTCAAAATTTATTTTTAATCATACATTTTTCAATAAAATAATATTTTTCATTACATCAATACATTTTCCTTACTTTTTAACTACATATTTCTAATCAACTCACTATTTAAAATAAATTATTTTCTCAATAATATTCATCAAACACACGTAAGAATAATATAATTAGTACTCGGTGCTTACTCATCACCTATTTATGAGGCAATAAGGTAAAAATTATATTCTCCTGTAAATTTGATATGAATTTTAATTCACTATAGGACGTAACAACAATGCTATATGACCAATGTTGAGTTACAACATTGGGTTACAATCACTCACAAGGGAGGTAGACCCACGATTAAAATAATAGTGAGCCCCACCTCCTTTGTGAGAGGTTGTAATCCAATATTATAACTCAACATAGTACAAGGAGCATTATTCAGGACGTAATAGCGAACCACTATCATATGAACTGTTCATGGATAAGCTTGATTTACTAATAATATTATCCTTTTAGGAAATGAACACAAAGTCGCTTTTTAGGTTGGAAGGAATATGAAAGGAAGTGTTGGAAAAAGACATAAAGATTCCTTTTCTATTGGAAGGACGCAATGTCGCTTTATTATTGATTTTTGAGTTCATGAAAAGTCGTTTGAGTCACTTGTGTAGTAAATTTTACTAATTAAAATAAAACGAGTCTTTTTATTTTGTTAAAAAATAATTGTCAAACATTTAAATTAATCCCGTTTGACAAATATTAAAAAGAGTTTTTTTTTTTAGAAAAGAAATTTTAAAATAGTGTTTTTTTTACGAATGTGAGGTTAAAAAGTAGGAAAGAATTTAGATTTACGTGCAAAAATTTTTATTGTATGAATGTGTGATTGAAAATGAGTTTGAGAAAAAAGAGTTTTGAGAAAATGAAAAATAAATTGGGGCTAAATCAAAATGTCTAACGACTTATGTATAGTTCAAAATAAATAATCTAGTTATCTCAATATTTTTATTTAAAAGTTAAGCCATAAATTTATATCTTTAATATTGATTATAATCTATTTAATAAGAATCACTAGAAAAAGTTTCACTTTATCGATGACTATTTTGTTGCGTAAAATCATTTCTGGACTATAAAAGGTAGTCGAGAAAGCAAAGCAAAAGTTTTCTTTGTTAAAAGCAAATTTTGTGTAGATTGAATAGTGCTATGCATTATTAACATTTGTGTCACCTAAACTATTGCTAAGCACCCATGACGATATACATAACATTACTCGTATCTTCCTTATGCGTATTGACGAATATTTCTAGTTGAATAGCACACGTCTTCTAAAATAATATGTTTTTTACTATTAGTTTTGTAATCACTTAAATGAGCTAAATCAAGTTTTCTAATGCACATGTAATTTAGACTGTTAGAATCTATCCAGAAAACGAGTTTTTTTTTCTCTTCAATGCTGCTTTAAGCGCTCCAACATCTCTAACTACTAACAAATAATTAACAATTTCTTAACAACTACATGAAACTCCATATGGTACTACCCCTCAAGTGTAGCATGTCGAGCATACGAACGCTTGTATGTGATAAAGGGGTAACCACTCCCTCATCCCACAAGTTCTCAGTGTTCAAGAGTCCACCAACCACCAAAATTTAGAGCCAACAGGTTAAAGCCCTAGAAATCAAGATATAAGGAGAAGAGAAATAAAAAATTGTAACAAATGTTTAATGCCCCTCCACTAAGAGATGCATCATCTGGTATATGAGGCACATATATGATGTGATTTATTGTACCGACTACAATTGACAAATATGATAAAGAGATAAGGGCTCTCTTAAAAATAAGTCTAGACAAATACGATAAAGAGAGGGGTTCTTTTAAAAATAAGTCGTATAGCTCCTTATCTACTTTTATACACCCGTCTCAACTACTTATCTAAGTTGATAATTGTTCGTTATTTTATGACAAAAATACTTTATTACTAATTTCAAAACCATTAAATAACAAAAATATACTCCTTGATAATCGAATCAAGTGTATTCCTTAAATATTCCAACTTCCTATTTTAGTCAATAATTGAGTTTAATATTCAAACAAATATCTCCATATGAAACTCCATATGTTACTAGGTCATACCTGTGTTTCGTGGGATCTGAAACGAATTTCAAAATTCAGACTTCTAAATCATAGTAAGTAATCAATTTTTTTTTAAATGGTCACTTAAATACAACTCGTCGTGCGGTCTTAGACACAAAAGTATTAATCAATTTTGAATAGTCGAGTTGTTCAACCATTTCCTTTTTAATAGATAACATGGTCAATTTATTCAATCTCTGTTATGACAATTAACAAAGTTGATCAGAGATAAATCTTAATTAATTTCAAGTTGAAGAAACTTCAATCTGTTGATACAATTCTAATCAGAATGGTATTTAACTTACTTGTTTGACATTTAGTTGCTTTCCTAAATATTCCATTCCAAAAGTACAAAATCAAACCAAGATTTTTGTTTTTATTCTACAATATGGTTATAAGATATTTATGAAAGCAAATTTGTGGAAAAAAAGTGTCAAAACAAACTATTAACAGAAAAGGAAAAAAAAATAATTAATGATTATCAATGTTTCTAACTTAGCTATATCGGGTGAAGATTTCCTTCCATTACATGTTTATGGTAAATACCATTCGCACTCATAATGAATTCAATTTCACATAAAATAGAAAATATACTTCTTATCTGCATAAATTGTTAAAATTTATTCACTTTGCACAAGACTCAACATTAGAGAAAAAAATTGTTATTACAACAACAATAACGATATATTATCTAAAGTCAAAATATTTTCATAATGTAACAGTAAAATGGGGAAAAAAACACTTCATATTTAACCATATATTGCATTCAATTACCCCATGGAAGGAACAAATTCACATTAATTAATAACAGATTATAGATTGAGAAAAGAAATTCAAACCCGCACAAATCAATGATCCGATCAACAGGATATTGAAAAAATGTAATTGAATTTAGAGACAAAATTATACAGTAATTAATTAATTATATAAAAACTATCAGTCAATGCAGTTAAAAAAATTAGGGTTAATGAACTATCAGATCAACAAAGATGTGTGTAACGACACATAAATATATACTGAGGGGGTGTTACACAATGGAATGAGTATTCCAAATTCAGACACTAATTCTATGATTTACGATATCATTGTTGAAGAAGTCTCATTGTTTGGAGCAGTTGAACAAGGGTGAACGAGTATAAACGACAATGGGGCTTTAAAATAAAAAAGGAAGCAAAAAAATAATAATTTTGTGGACCCCTTAAAGA
>CAIGRR010306477.1:0-17595 GCA_903798365.1 Fraxinus sp. 1973-6204 | reverse complement strand
AAAAGCTTGAAACTTGATCGTACATGTATGAATGAAAAATGTTTTTTTTTCTTATTATTATATATTGTATTGGATTATATTTTTAAATGTATATGACTTTTTCACGTTTTAGTGCATTTATATAATTATTGAAATTTTTTAAACATTATTTAATTAAATATTAATAAACAATTTTATTATTGCAGCCATCAGCGACCGCCCTAGCTGACTTAGTATCCTAGATCCAACAAAAGTTATTCGATTTTTGGAAGTGCTATGATGCCAAAATTAACTGCACATCTGCTTCGACTATGGCATCATTTTCCTAACAAAATCTATTAAAAACCTAAATACCGTGAAAAAACTGGAAAAAAAACAATTTTTACATACAGTAAAGGCCAAAAAATTTTGTAATTAATTTGAGAGAAATTCTGCGCAACTTTTTTCTATATCAGATTTTTCATAAATGATTTTTCAAAGAGATTTACCAAGAAAAAATGATTAATATTTATTTAACATTTAATCATCCTCATAAACCTGACTGATAAAGTGGCATGAAAAATCGATTAGTGCATTAAATTTTACTGAACCACCTTGCTGACGTAAGTGTAACACTAGACCCACACACATTATTATGTGGGCATCATCGACATAAAAACTGCTAAATATTGTATTTTATTTTACTACTTTACAATGATTCGTGATTTGGATGGCGAATATTTAAATTTTCACTCTTTTTTAATTTATTATATTTCATTACGTTATCCCATTTAAGAAAGTGAATATTCTTGATGATGTAAAGTGAAAACATATTCTAGACAATTTCAACATCTTGGCATCCTATTTTTTCTTGTTTTATTATTTCACAAAAGCTTTTATGTATGATTTATAGTTTTTTTTTATAATCGTGGATGTCCGGACCAGTTTGCTCGCACCTCAACTAATCTCACGGGCCCTAAAGTTTACGATCGGATATTCACCTCAGTGGTCCTGAGGGGACTCGAACTGATGATCATTAGAGAGCAAATTTATAGATATACAACTAACATCTTTGATTGGACATTATGTAGCACGGACACTTCAATTAGAGTAACGTGTTCATGTACAACACGTGTCGAATATCAACACTCATCGGACACTCTATCATGATAATTTTTTTATGTCAAAAATATTATATATTTTTAATTCAAAGTTATTAAGCCCCCGTTTGACACCCAACAATTTTTCATTCGCATTCTCATTCTTCATTTCAACCACACATTCTCCAAATAAAATAATATTACACACAAATCAAAAACTTTTCATTACTTTTCCACCGCACATTCTCACATCAATCAATATTCCAAAATTTCTATTTTCCTAAAAAAAGGGTTTCAAACAGGGGCTAAATAACAAATAGCTACTCGCATTTAAACGATTTCAACAAAAAAATTAATAATAAGTATAAAATTAAATTTATACTATATTAGTGAAGAATTTAATTATTGTGTCAACAACGTATTATATCAGTACCATTCTGGGCCATGTGACCCTGGCAGTGGCACTGCCAGAGTGTAGCATGGTCCTTCATAGACGGTACATCAATCATATGATATTTCAATTAAGAGATCATTTCTAATTATTCCCTTGTTACAGCTTCAAAGTTAGTTGCATGAATGTAGGCATGCTTGATTCGAGCTGATAGGCAAGCACCAGACAAATATTTGAAGCGAAGATATGCCATGTTTTTAGACATGAAGTGTCTGAAAGAAGTACAAATGAATGAATCCTATTATAGTATGACGATTTTGACTTCTTGATAACCCTTTGTCATCTTGTATACTTGTAGCTCAATTCTAAGTTCAGTTCTAAGTCTCACTGCAATGATGAAGTAAAATAACCACTCCATACCTTATCTATGAGCACTAGAATATNGATTTTGACTTCTTGATAACCCTTTGTCATCTTGTATACTTGTAGCTCAATTCTAAGTTCAGTTCTAAGTCTCACTGCAATGATGAAGTAAAATAACCACTCCATACCTTATCTATGAGCACTAGAATATGCTGAAACTAAGGCTCAGCAGGCCATCATTTTGCAGAAAATAAGTTAAAATGTATTAATGTCATGTTAAAGGATAAGATTTCATATCGAATAAAGATGAAAACATAGACCAACTTATAAGGGTTAGGACTAATCCTCTTAAAAAAATTGACATTTTAAGATGGAAGAACTCAGTCTTAATATTTCATACTTTATTTTCTAAATCAAATTTTAAGGCTCTTTCTTTTTGGGCATGTGATTCGAGTGTGTAGGACTAATTGGCAACCAATGCAAGTGCATTGGCTTTATGAATGGAATAGGCCCACATGATGAATTTATTAAAATTGGCACAATTTCTATGTTAAGCACAATGGATAAGAAAAATTCTAAAATAGTCAAAAAAGTACAAAGTCAAGAAAGATTAGGAATATCTTACAAGGCCAAAAATATACAAATCTTGATGAGGCAATTTGCACTAGGAAAAGGATAATTCCTTTCAACCACTCTTGCAATTAATTAATTATAGTCAAACATCCACTTTCACCCATTAATGGGTGTTTAGCCACGTAATAGCAACGCTATTGAACTTTTTCACTACATTTCAACTAAGGTGGTATTACGTAGCAAACTTTAAAAATCCACGATAAATTATGGAAGTAACAATTTAGATAGTTAGGTCAAATATTGAAGTGTTTTTTACTTTGTCTTTTGGGAAGGGGCTTCGACCGGGAAAGGGAAGAGTGGTCGTTTTTCGATCATTTTTTTAGGTTGGTTTGGATGATCGTAGATTTCTCCAAGTGCTTGAAGGCCTAGTTCTTGAAATTCATTTATGTTACTCAAGGAATTCTTGTAGAATATGGTAGAATTGATAGGAGTAGCTAGCTAGATCAAAATAATGCAATATGATACTGTTTTAAAAAAAGATACTTACGCATATTCAATCTCATTTTTATTGACAAACAAGTTTATTCCGTCGTTGCTTTATATGTTGTAGTTATAATGTGCATGTAGTACTTTAAGGGCATGTTTACGACAGACACTCTAGTGAACACAACTACGCACGATAACTTGATAAAATTTTAACGGTTTAGATGTAATATATAAGTGATAAAATTTTAACTGTTTTTATTTAATTATGGGAGATGTAATATATAAGGCATGTAATCATTATTGATTATGGACACTATTTGAGGATCACTATCCTACAAAAATAGATCACTCATAATTCACTCTTTTTTGGGCTTTTTTGACTAAGAAATAACGAGCACTTTAAAGGCCCACAACTTCAACCATTAAATTAAATAAGTGTATACTGTTTTATAAGTAATGATGAGGATTAACTAACTTATAATTGAAATGATCATGATCTAGCCCAACTAATTAAAATCCTTAATTTCCATTACTACATGAACGAGGGACTTAGGGTTCATAATGAGCCAGCTTATTATGGCCCCGTTTGGTAGAGATTAAATCCAATTAAAATCCAGCTTATTATATATATGTGGGTTAATCTACTTAAATAAGTATTTTCTCGAGTCGAGCTTGATACTACTTTCAAGCGATTTAATTTGTATTTCTACTTAATAGTTTAATAAGTCGAGCGGGAAAGATATGATCATTGGTGGCATGTACATTGTTTTTGTTTGACGCATAATTATTCATTAGAAGTCAATGAGATTTGGTTCAAACACTAATAGTTTTATGTACTCGGATTCGGGAAACCCATGTTCAGATTCAACAGTCACAAGTTCTTTTTATTTAATTATTCATTTTAAATGTAAGTTTTTCATTTCAGAGTCTTTTTATCTTGATAATTATAAAACAAAATATGACCTAACTTCAAAGTTAGGTCATATTTTGCCGCAGAAACATCTTTTACGATTGAATTTTTTCCTTTGAACAGAAAATTTAAAGATACTCACATGGGAGTGGGCCCATGTGAATTAAATATTGTCAAAAAAAAATAGGCTCCACCTATTTGTATGTATTCTGTAAGTGTTCTGTATGTTTTTTTTCTGTACATATAGCATTCTTCTTTAGAGTTGATGCTATTGAATCTGCTAAACTTGTTTCAGAAATTGCTGATAACCCTACTAATAAACTCATGTAAATCTGCTAAAGATATCGTGATGTCACAAGACTCGATGAGTCGATAAATTTTATTTCTGCTCTTTATTGTATTGCTACTAGTAATATTTCTACCAAAAAGCACCATCCAAATTGAGCCATTTATTCCACTTTCTCCTTCAGAATCCACACATTTAGTTTGCTGAATTAATGGCTTTTGCAGATCATCAACACCTTTTTCAATGCCATTTTCTATATCCTTGTATGATCAGATAGCCATCTTTCTATCTCTTTCTCCAACCCCTCTTGGTGTACAGAATTTTTTTTTTACAGAAGTTGTACAGACAACACACACATGGTGGGGTCCACATATAATTATTATTATTATTTTAATAAATGTGGGGCCCGACCCCTTGTGAGGGGCATGTTAAGATTCTTCTGGCAAGGAAGAATAATTCCTCTTTCTCTATATGTGTGTGTCAGTGTGTCAGTGTGTGTATATAAACTGAACTATGAGGTATACGAGGAGTATATAGATTACAGACTCAGATGAATGATGAATGCGTAGGTTTTTTCAGCTGTATATATATATATACATTCCTTGATAAAAGCCATCATATTTGATTTTATAAATTGTCAGTCTCAAATATTAGTTGGATGAGCAAAATTGAAAACCTTTTTGGCTATATAATTAAAGATATATGTATCTATGGGTAATACAAATAATTAACTAGTGTACTACTGTCTACTGTAGTGTCGAAATGTTTATTTTTAATGTTGCGTGATCATGCATCTATTTCTATTCATGTATCTAGGAATTTAATGGATGTTTAAATTCAAATGTAATATAAAAAGGTTGCTCATTTGTAGTATTTCACCATCACAAAAAAAATTCTTCTCTTAGTTCTTTTGAGACTTGTCAAATCTTCCCAACAAATTAGTATTAAATATTACTTTTACAGAACTTATAAAATATTTTAAAATAACGTGCAAGTTCACGTTCAACTCTCACTAATAGCAGAAAGTGTCCTCTCGTATTAAATCTTTTCTGAATTTTCTTTCTCGAGTATTGATTTTGGTTCAAAGTAGCAATAAAATATGTCGGAACATCTCCTACATTTTCCACTCCATCTCTGCTTCACCTTGTGAAACTTTTTTAATCCCCGCGATGGGGCACATCGTGACCGTACTGGAGATCGATTTTGAAGTTGCTATTAAGGCATTTAGAAATATGGTCTGCGAGGGTGTCATTTGTTTTCTGTTTTATTACTGTTTTAAATTTAGAACGAATATAGAGGTAAATAAAATAATTATTAAATGATGATGAAATACTACATGCAATTTGTAAGCAACATATTTTTTATAACAAGATGTATAGTTGCAATAACAAGTAACCTATAAAGTAACAATAATATCAGAAGAAAGGTAAAAGAGGTACACCAGGGTATGAAAACAGGGACAATAAACTTCTCCATCAAATCTGATTCAGATTCTGAAGGTCAATGGAAATGAAATACAAGCACTTTCCTCGAAGCCACGTTCATACCCAACTCGGCAATCAGTGTCCAGGAAGCAGTGCTGATATGCTGGTGTAAAGAACCCGTATCCTACATAACACGGTGTACATTTTGGATCAGTGATGTGATGAATACAATGAGTTATTGAACAAACGCCTCTGAATAGTCGTCCCAAGCTCAACAACTCTCTGAGGGTGGAGGACGACTGCACATATACCAAAACAAACACCGATTGCAGCAATTGCAAAGATGGTGGGTCGAGAAATCAGAAATTTTTTCGTGAATAAGCGATTGCATGAATTTCCTGGCCTTTCCTTTAGATTTAGACTAGTGACCGCCTCTTGACTCAAAAGAGGAACTGTTGTGCTTTCATCAATAGGAGTCGAAAATACTCTGTCCACCAACTTATCCTTAGCCATCTTTTCCAAACCCTGCAAAGTTCAAACATAATTTGTCACAGTTTAGTCATTACCTTGCTTGCCAATGTGCACTTTTTGCTAAGAACACGAGTAGAATATATTAAAAGGATTGAACTTCAATTCAGACGAGTGTTACAAAGAAGAATGTTTACCTAAGAGAAAAAATGTTAAATGAGCATGTATAAATAAGTGTAACCATGGTACATGAAACGAAAAAAACGAAAAGATTTTGGGACTATTTTTATTTTCTTTAGAGAAATTGCAAAGACAATAAACACACATGTACATACAAGTGTACGTCAACAAGCTCACTGTAGAAAAATCTATGTAACTTATTGATATAATACGAGTGAAAAAAGTAAATTCGAATGATTGCCCAACAAAATAATAATATGAAAACAATTGTCTTTTTCCACAAACTTGTGTAGAATGCATATGCGGCATATGGTTGAGAAGTTACTCCAAATAATATAAATGGTATTGATGTCCATGCAAAAGGTTGCTTTCAAAAAAAATTCAATGGCAATTTAATAAGATGTTCTTGCTGGTACAATTAAATATCTGGATTACCATAGTATCGCATTTGAATGTCTGGTATTATCACATTTCAGACATACCCCACCAATTTAGACTTTACTAAGAGTTCACCTTTCCCCAGTAACAAACTTCTACACAAACTCAATGAAGAATATGTGATTTGAAACAAAAGTTCCGCAAATTTATCCATCCGTTGAATCAGTCACATTAAAATAAGAAACAAAAAATTGCACTACTGGTCAACCAATTGTCCGAGTAGCAAATTGGTCCACAAGCTTTAAAAAGGAGCAAATCCACCTTCAACCTCTCGTTATAGTTACGAAGTCACTCCTCAGTGATGGAAAGCATCCAAACCTCCGTTAATTTGTCATGTAACCCTCACATGTCCAACTTAGCATATTTTCACAAGGGTCACGTGACGTTTAATGGAGATTTGGATGCTTTGCTTTGAGGATTGATTGTACAGCCATAATTGAAGTTCGAGGACCTATTTGCTCCCTTTCAAAGGTTGGAGACCAACATGCTACTAAAGAAATTGGTTCCGGATCATTACTGCAATTTTCCACTAAGAAATTTATGCACAAAATATGAAGTCCACACCTGACTGGCAGCTTGAACATAGATTCGAAAATCATTTTGGGAACTTTGACTAAAATCATTTCCATCTGTCCCATGCGTCACTAGGTAGTTTTTTTCCTGTAATTTCTGACGAAGTAGATTTCTTGCATTATTCAAGTTTTCCCAAAATAGCCTCATATCAGCATCAGGAACGTCCGTAATCAAATTCTTATCTGTTACAGTTTTCATGCGGTACAATATTCTGTCTAAAATGACTGTAGACTCTTTTTCTATCAAAAAGTTCAATAAGCAGTTGATTCTTTGTATCTGAGCAGCCGTCATATGTGGCTCTAACATAGGTTTGAGTGACCATGCAACTTCCAGCAAAAACTCGTAGAATTCTGTCTGTCTTACGGCATAAACTTCACATGCTGATGTTGGAGCTGCAAACTGGTGTCCTTCGGAGCAAATAGATGAATCATACTTTTGTTGCATAATCGCCATTTCTTCACAAATTTCTTTGTCCCCAATAAGAATTGGAATGAAGTTGGATAAGCCAGACTGATTCTCAACCTACAAAAGAGACCTCAATATAGGTGAGAAAAAAAAAAAGCAAAAAGTCCGACCAAAACAAGTATCATAATTAGCATGATTCTTGCAACAGCTCCTATATCAAATTTATGTACGAGAATTCCTAATTTTTCTGAGTGAACAATATCTTCACCGTCAGTTTCCCTATATTAAGATATTCTTAATATCAATAAGGGCTTGTTTTTTGTTATAAAACTAAGAAAGGGGCAGCAAAATTGAGCTCCACATCATAGTTGACAAACCATGTGCTTCCCAAAAAGTATTTCAATCTTTAATCAGGAAAACGCCTTAAAACATTGCAAGCCCAAGAAATGCAATTTACTACAATTTTTTTTTTTTTAAGTAAACCAAGAAGCATAATTTCTAAAAACTTCATACTCAAGGGGAAAAAATGATGCAACTCAAAATCAATTGAACACAAATGTCGCATGTTCAGGTCCTGGTTTCAGATTGATTAGTGTGTGCGTCCAAATGACAAAATTACTGAAGCAAAGAAGTCGCATTTTTAACAAATACTTGTCCTAGTACATAAGTGAACCATACCAATACCACTTCATTGCACAAGAAAATAAGAAGCGGGTAGAAGATAGTTCTCACCTCAATAAACGCTGGGCCAAAAATATCTGGGTCAGTTCGAGGGACATGTATCTTCAATAATTGATGGTCTAAACTATCGCAGTCCCCTTCACTCTTGCAAGAAACCGATGAAACGCTAATATCATAAGCCAGATACCGGCCAGCAAAGGATACGAGAAACCTGAGAACAATTAGGATTAAGGAAAAATTGAGCTACATGCTTATTCTAAGCAACGTAAATAGAACAATTAGGATTAAGGAAAACTGTACATTGTTAAATTTGTTTTTCCAACACAAAGTACAAAACTTGAAACAATAATCTGCTATCGATCAGTCGCTTAAACTATGAAACAAACAATCATTTTCCTTGTCGAAATCTAGTCATTATTATGCATAGATAATAAGAATATATCCATTTTGATTGTTTTCAACATTAGCTTTCCCAATCAAGAGTTGAAGAAATGGTATATCAAAACATAGCACAAGACTGAAAGGCCTCACTATGAACCCTCGAACAATCACACATTCATTTTTTTTGTACTTTGGTCAATCTACGCCATCTTTTTCCATCATGGTTTCATATCATTTCTCAAAACGCAAGCCCAGTACAATGTATCTAGGTTAGCTTGTCCCTTCAGCGATTTCAACCTCTGATCCATATAACAGATTATGCATGCATCGCCATTGCAAAGACCCAAATATCACACCATTTCCACGTATTAATCCACTATCTTTTTTTCTTTTTTTTTCTTTTTTTTTGGGTTAGAATGCAACAAGTAGCAGGATGTATCCTTTTCCTCTAACAAAATTATTCTAAAACTGCCTCATCAACCACGTAAAACAACCTCCCACTCTACTAGTAAAGTGTACCCATCACCATCACCACCACCTCCCCCGATCCCCCTTTTCCTTTTACTCTCTATCCCTCCCTTCACCTCTTCCTCTCCTCTCCCCTCTACTTCAAGGTCACGGATTTAACAAATAATCATCAGTAACGTAGAAAGGAGAATTAACAGGGAGAAGTTAAAGAACCTCAAGTCAAAAATATTCCGTCAACTCAGAATTAATAAGAAATATCGGATAGTTGACTCAAATTTCAGAAAGAAACTTTGTCAGAGTTTTTGAATGGTAAAGGCAGTAAGTATTACCATACCGAAAGTTTGGTTGAAGTAGATTACTTCCACAGGCAACAAACTCTAAAGGCTTTCCAGCCTCAAAGCACATTGGATGAATATAATGAATCTTTGGAGCTTGTCCTTTGACCTTGACTTTCACCACAGAAGCTCCATCTGTTTTCACATGGAATTTAATATTGTCAAAAAGCTGACACAGTTTACCCCTATTAACAACAAAGAGAGAATCTTCAATAGCAATAAACTGTGAACATGTTGCTCCCTACTTACCACCAAAAAAATAACAATTGAAAATATAGATGGACTTTCTTCCGCTCCAGAAGATGGTGACCCATTACTATTTATTTTGTTTTTATGAGAGAAACTTAAATCAGTTTCTCCTAATTCATTCCCAGGCCAAACCACTTCTTTTTATACCTTCAATATAGTATCAGAAAATATCCCTCATTATTCCTGCTTCATTACCAATCTAACCAATTATTAACTTTTTTGCATGAGATGATTATAGATTGTGAAGTCTTTAAGTCAACAATAGTGAGTGAAGAAATTATTAAATCTTCCATAATTGATTGTTGTATTATTCCATAAGCAATCAAAGGCTTGTGCATTGAAGTGTGGCGACAACCATCAACATACAAACGGAAGAAACTACCGCTGGTTCGCTAAAATAATATTACATTCTCAAAACAAAAGAAACAAGTCAACTAACAAAAGAACCAGTGGGTACATTAAAGTAACATAAAGTAGTACTCCTAAGAATACACCCCTAAAAGAAGAAAAATAAGACCATGATGGAAAATTGAACTCTGACAACATAGACCTACACATATCTATAATGTTATATATGTAAGATTGCCAGCTAACCTTTTGTGACACGAAATATCATGTCATTAAGATAAACAAGCATTGTGCCTCTCCCAGATAGCATGTTTCCAGGTGAGAAAACAAGGTCTTGTATACGTACAGCAGACTCCTCCAATAACTGCACAATTCAATGATATCATATGATAAAACCGTAAGCAATTTACTAGAAATTATGCAGGAGATTGCAGCAAAAATTTTAAATCTGCCTCATACATGAAGTATGTCACATGCAAAGCAAAATGTATATTATAGCAATTGTAATGAATGGCTTCAATTAATTTCAAGTCAACCAGTAGCTCTAATGAGCCTACAGTTAAACATGCAAAGTGGCCATTTAGCTATTAACCTTCCTCCATGATTAGTTTACTATGATAGCAACAGAGCACTTGAGCAAAAAAAAATTCCTTCAGACTATTGCTACTAATGATCAGCAAAATCTTAGCACAAGTTTGAAGATTTACAATGCAATAAATTATGGAGTTCAACAGATATTGGGTGACAAGAAAGATATAAAATACCTTAACCCACATAAACTTTGGCATTGCAACAAAAGCTGTCAAAATTGTACAACCGGGGCGGATATAACCTTCCAATTCAATGGGCATGCCAGCTAACCATTCAAATATCTGTAAAAACATCACCCTCATGTTCATCAAATACCGCTATTTTTTACACAAATAAAATGTTCTCTTCCTTGTATACTAAACTGTATAAAAATCTTTTAAATACTTGATGCCGAAGTCGCCGAGGAAACTCTGCAGGGTTCCAATCGTAGAGCTTGAAGGAGATTCGACCAGTAGGACACTGCAACAAAGCATCAAAACAGTGAAAAAAAATTTAAGTCAGCTTCCCAATGAAATAGAATCACACCGTGTGAGACAGCGAATTGGCATTAAACCCACCAAAGAGGAGAAAGCACTCTTTTTATCACCATAGGATGTGGAGTTTGTGTATTTTTGGTTCTCTTTATCCTCATCATTTTGAGTTTCAACAGAACCTGCAGATAATGCGTGCCCTTCTGATTCCAACAAAAATTCCCTTTCTGGCATTTGACTGCTTAAGTGCATCATATCTGTGACATCCAGATATTTGTAAGGGTGGTCAGCTACTTCAATATTGTAAAACGCTGCAAACGGGAAGGAAAAAACAAGGCAATACAACGACAAATAGCAAAAAAATTCCTAGCTGATCGTAGCGTTAAGTAGAGGTATTCTCGATGGACTCCACAAGCATCAAGCATATATAAAATATTCCACTATTGCTGACTTATATACGCAAAGGTAATACAAGAGTGATAGCTGTACACATTTTCGCAGAGATGAGAACATAATCACAATGTTGATAAAAGTCAACCATACCTTTCCCAGTGTCATCGTCACCGCTTACATTATCAGCTAAGGCAACCTGTTGAGGTTCCATCTCAAAACTGCCTTTAGTATCATTAGGTTTTCTTCGGCGTCTGTTGTTGTGACGTTCTAATTTTCTCCGACAACTCCGTTTACCCTCATCAAAATCTGACAAAATATGAAACCTAGCAAAGGTAATAGAGACAAAAGCAGACAAGAATTAATAAGGAGATTTTGTTGAAGAAATACACCAGCGGTGCACTTCAAATGTGGAGATAAATAGCTTCAGGGCCAATTTACCCCAGGGAAAAAAAAAATACCCTCAATTTTTTTCCTGAATTCAGTGGATGAGACCCACTTAAAGATGTGCTTTATTGCCATCGTAATTTCTTTTTGATAAAATCTAGGAAGAACCATCATTTTAACAACAAACATGTTGTGTGTACAAAATACTGTACAGAGAGAAAACCAACAGACAACACACAACACGGGTGGTCCCGAAATTTTTTGCAATATTTTATTCACAAGTAGGCCTCACCTCCATGTGAGATTTCTGGTGAAATTCTGGTGAAATCTTTCTGGTCAAGTGGAATTATTCTTCTAACAAATTTGTGTGATTCCAAAGATATCCCTAAAAACCAGAAATAAGTTCGACCAAAATCGATATTTTCACGATTATTCTTTCCAATCCTCAGTGGCTACATTTAGCGTCCATATCAATTCAACTTATAAAAGTGGCATTTACAAACATCTGTGTTGTGGTCCCTGAGCATTTACACAACTATTTTCAACAAATTTCTGCATCAAGAACACTACAAATTTTTACCATGACCCCGAAAGTCCATAAGTGCACACCATTATCAGCGACACCATACAACTATATCTCAACCCACCAAGATCATCTCTTTAGTTGCTCCTGTGCTTGTATGCACATGCACACATATAAACCAGCCAACTAGAGACAGAGCATACAAAATTCATTTTCACATTAATTTTATAGTTGTGTTTAACATGAGACAGTTAACGGTTACATATAAAAACCTACCATCCAATTTGCACCTCTCGATATATATCTTTCATTTGTCTTACAAACTATGCTTATTCAGTTGTTCCCAATATATTTGAAGTCAGCTAAATGGATGATGTTAGACACAAATTGAATTGTGGGTTTTGATACTGTAAAAGATCTTTTACATATGCAGGTAAACTAAAATAAGCTGACTAAAATTTCATGGCCCATTAATATATCTCCTCGTCATTAATTATGCAGCTGAAGACTGTTTATTTACCCACAATCCAATTCAAAAAAGACACATCACTACCTGCCATTTTTTTATTATATTACAACCGTGCTAACCACAAACTCATATACTTAATTGTATATACTCCCACATGGACACAAGCTTTTCCTTAATTGCATTAATCATAGTGAGCTCAAGAACTTCGTCTCATTAATAAAACTTGTTTCGCCATTAATCCAGATGTAAAAGGATTGTGCAATTAGATAAAAATAACAGAGCCAGAATCCTAACTCCTCGATAAAAGAAGTACGCGAGTGCCTAGCATTTACATAATGCAATCCTATCAAGTCTCGGAGTTTCATCTGAAGATATCATCACCGACTTAATATGAAGGTTCCAGATTTTCTTAATCCATAAGCAATTGCTGCTGCAAGAAAAAGGCTGGAAAATTCTAGACGCTATATTTGTTGAATTCTTGAAGAAAGAAGTGAACAATCTGGAGAATGCAACTGCAGCCAAGAGAAGAAGGATCTATAATATTACATGTAAACCTCCACCACTGTTCTAGAGTTTTTCTTCTTCGCCGCCTTTCACACCTATATATATCTGTGTTCAGTTGCATTGTGTGTGTAGGTGAGCAGAGAGATAGAGAAAGAGAGCTTAGAGAGGCACACATATATGAATGGTATGTGAGAGAGAAATTAATCAAGTAAAGTCAGTGGAGTGATATAATTATATAGTGAGGTGCTGGCTTGAGTAGAATTTAGTGTGGTGTGTTTGGTCATGCAATAATTTTGTACAAGTATTGTTCCATAATAAAATAAATTTTTGAGGGTTTTAAACTCAACAAATTGAAGATACAGCGCCGCCCTTCAAGAATGCTCTAGAGAAAACTATAAACTGCAGCCCAATTCTTGAATCTTCTTCTCTAAGCAAACTTAGAATGATCTAGAAAATAATCTGCATAAAAAGGAAAAAATATTCCACCGCCAATTTGAAGAATTTTCCAGTAAACTAAGTTGGTAAAACCACCGACATTCACATCTATATACATGTGTGTGCTCAGCTGTATTTTGTATAAAGAGAAACATATGAGCATTATGAGAGGAGAGGAAGTGTAAGTGCAGTGAACTGGAAGAGTGAGTAAATGGAGTCAGTAGAGTGAATTAGTGAGAGAAATAAGCAAGGTGCTGCTCAAATTAGTGGAGAGATTTTTGGTGTTTGTTTCATACAATAATTTGTAAAGTGTTGCTCCCTAATAAAATAAATTTTTGGGTTTTAAACTCAACAGTATCTTTGATTATCGAACATTGTTTAATACGAGCTATCCATAATTGGCACCCCTTATAGATAAAGCTTATTTCCTTATCAAACCAATAACCAAACATCATGCATACATCAACCACGCATTGAAAAACCAAAATCCTACATAATCCATATCGAAATCATATACGGACATTCCATTGACAAATAAATGAGCTTACTTTCCGCACTGCTGGCAATATCTCTTGCTCTCTCCGTCAAGAACCACCGAGCTCGCATTCGCACATCGCAAGCAAATTCTGTGCCTCTTATGATACCCTTTGAGCTCACTAATATCCGCTTCGCATTCAGGCACCTGACAACGAGCTGGCGCACCACCACTCGAAACTCTCACAGTCCGGACCCGCTTCTTCCCTGAGCGAACCCCGCCGGTCTCATCCTCCTCCTCCAACTTCTCGTCCAGTTCCGGGCACGCGCAGGGGATCCGACCCGCCAAAAAGTTCGGACAAACCAATCTCGGGTCCCTCTTCCTGACCCGACCCGGAATACCAGCCTCTTGACTTTGACCCTGTTCGACTCCGGTTTCAATTTCCGATTCTGGGATCATTTGCTGTGGGTCGGTGGGGTCAAAGGACAGATTTATATTATCATCGAGCTCGAAATCGAGAAAATCGGGCCAGTCGAAAAGAAAAGAGGAAGTGGGCTCATCAGGGAAATTATGGGTAATGGTGGAGGGCATTTCGGTGTTGTTCACCGGGTCAGTTGCAAACGAAGGGGGTGGATTGTCACGCATTTCTTTTAGTATAGAGTTTTGGGAGAAAACGGAAGTGTCTTGAAGATTGAGAGTTAATTGGGGCTATGGCAGCTTGAGGTGGTCAAGATGGTGGTAGTAGGTGGCGGCTTTTGGTGCTTGAAGGACTCCGGGATATTTTGACAAAAATTGCTGGTGGAGCATCACGTTCTGCCTAATTTATCTCTTTGTTTTTTTTCCACAAGACCAAATCTTTAAAAGGTAAATAATGTTGAAATATGTCGAATTTTTCAAAGGTTTACATTAGTGTAAAATAAATCCATTCACTTTCTATTCATACTAACCAAATATATTATTTATTCGTAGAATTCACAACTATTAAATATTAAAGCGGAAGATAAGAGTGGCAAATAGGTCTAATCACTCGTTGTCTCTACTATTCCGACTCGACTAATGGGTAGTTTCGGGCTCCTTTTTTCCTTCTGGGGTTGATAAAATTTGTCAAATATAGCTCATGTTTGGTACGCATTAAAATTTTTATTTTTATTCTTCTAGTCATTTTCAACCACACATTCTTCAATAAAATAATATTTTCTATCACATCAATAATTTTTCCTTCTTTTTTAACCGTACATTCTACATCAATCTACTAATCCAGAATACATTCTTTGAAAATAATGTGGTTCAAACACACACATAATTAACTTTTTAAAACCCGACTAGACTACATATTTAGAAAGTTGAAAAAAAAAATATATATATATATGGAACTTGATTATGGTGGATAAATTCACTTTTCTTGAAACTGATTTAAAATCTAAATAATAAGCCTATGTTTTCAAATGTTGTTGAGCAGTTGCACCAAAGTGTGATAGAGTCACGAAGCAGTTGATTGCGTGCGGTTTTGTTAAAATGCGACATCTCAAATGTACGAAAGGGACAGGAGATGCCACCCCCATTTTTTAGTTGAAACATCAAATATGTGAAATGATGAAAGTTTCGAAAAGAAGAAAAAAATGTAATTATGAATTGGATCAAGTCCAACTGTACCTATAAATTAAGGATTATGATTGGTGTACATAGGGGCACATAATGGTGTCCATTATGTACTAGTAGCACTACCCATAAATTAATGGATTAAACTATTTTGCCAAAAAAAAAAATTTGACATTTTGGTCGACATCCACTAACATTATGGTGGGATTCACGCGAGATTCAGACTGTCAGGGAGGTTCTAAATCAATAGAAATATTCCTGATTAGTCAATTTTGTTGGTCATAAAGCTATTTTGTCAAAAGAATTTGCAAGTGACAGTAGATGATTTGATGAAAAAATTGATTATATTTAAATTGTCCAATGATAGAATGTCATGTGACATGTCAACTTTGATGTTCATGTAATATGATTGTGATTGATTAATATGAAACTTGTCTTCTAAGTATATGGTAATACGGAATTGTATTTTTTAAATTTTTTTAATATAATAAAATGAAAAAAGAAAAGAAAAGACAATTACAAAACAAATAATAGTGGGCAAAATTCATTTTCTAACTCTGAAATGTTTTATTTGGTGGAATCTTCCAAGCAAGACGAAGGAGATGACCACTCATGGTCCATGGATGGTAGTCCAATTTTGAATTTTCCTCCATCTTTATGGTTATTGGCATTAACACAACAACTCCTTTTCTTTTGGAATTTCAATTCTACTTTTATTACTTTTTTTATTCAATAAATATTGACTTTTTTCAAACCATCCAAACAAATACCTCACCTTCTTCCTGACATTCACACTTACGGCCCAACCCAACAAACCTCCAATCTAACGCAATCGCCAAAGGCCGCCCACTGCAAAGATTGAGGGGTGATTGTTGAAGGCAGTGGTGATAAGATTTAGGGGTGATTGTTGGTGGTGGTGGGTTGATGGCCGGCCATAGGGGTATAATAATAAATGTTACAAGTAGCGGCAACGAATAGAATATAACACTTAAAGTTGCCGGTGGATGCATGCTAGTGAAAATGAGGACGAAATGTATAACTAAGTGATAGCGACGATAATGAAGGAAACATGATGATAAAATGTGTGTGACATAATTTTATAAAATAAGACATACTTTGTTAGAAAATTAAAATATTATTCATGAAAATATTCTTCGTTTAAAATATCGCAAGTGTACGATCTGTTAACAAGTAATGAAATACATTTAGAGTTCAATTATCATTCTCGCAGAGATTGTACTAGTTCAAATTCGAATTAACTTAACTTCAACTGAAACAATTAAAATTTATGATTGTTTCCTATAAATTAAATAATCTACTTATGAATGTAAGATCAAACTTAACTAAAATAAATACAAGATAATAATTAAATGCACGTTTTATAAAAATATATGACGATGAAAGCATACTAGGATCATGAATCCCCTTATATCAATTCCATTTAACCTCGAACCTTATGAATTTGAAAACACGATCCAATTATGAAGACTAATATTCTTAATTTGTTTAACAATCTCTCCCATGTAGAATTAAACTTATTTTTACATGTGATCCGACTATATTTCTACGACGGATGCGAACATATAAAAATGCATTAATGGATTTATAAATATTGTATAGCGATATATTTCTATCCCGCATCAAACTCTATGACAATTGATATTATGTCTAACTTGTTTTCAATCTTTCGAAAGTAAAAATAAGCCACAATATTCATATCTTCTATATATATAAA
>CAIGRR010306475.1:0-10076 GCA_903798365.1 Fraxinus sp. 1973-6204 | reverse complement strand
TTTTTACTCTATGAAAATCAACAATTTGTAAAATGGCTTTTCTGTTTCCGTTTCTCTCTTTAACAACATTTAACATTTGAGTTTCAGGTCCTTAATGCCACTAGCAATAAGCCCTAGGGCCTCCATGGATCTCTTCTCTCTGATATTGCTCAGGCATAAAAAAATTAGTAAGTTTAATGAATCTTCCTTGTGCTTTCTGATCATTCTTTTCGTCATAAAGTATTCGTTTCAATAGTCACAAGTACCAGATGATTTTGGCGATAAACTGAAAGCGTATCAATGATATTGAAAAAAATTGGTGTCATGTCTACAAGGCTTTTTTCTTGCTTGTTTATAGAGAAGCTGTGTGTTTTGTCATTGAAATTCTTGTGTTTGTTTTTACTGGAACTTCTTGGGGACTTTCGTATCTATTCCACCATAGTCTCTCTAGACCCCCTCGTCCACGAATTGAAAATTTTGAAATTTTATGAAAGGCATCAAGATTATTAACATTCAATATGCACTTGTGTACATTCTGTTACTCAACTGTAACTTCAACTTGTATTTTTTGTTAAATTTGTGTGCTTGGGTAAAGGTTGAGTCAATTTAATTTTTTACTTCATATCTTGTGCTAAGTATATAAGGATGTTGTCCCTTTTTCATTGACATATGTAATGGTTTCTTAAAATTTTCAAAGTCCACTAGTAGGAGATAAGGGCATGGGGCCGTTACTCCTGTTAGAACATGCAGAGTAATTTTTCAAACCATGGGTTTCTATTTAAATAGAAGTAGCCTCTGAAATAACGTTGCTGGTGAGGCCTCGTGCAAATGAGGGTAAGGCAATGGATTCTCATACGTACATAAAAATCAAAATCGGTTCCCATAGCCAAAGGTAATGAGCACCGATTTTTTTCTCCAACGTTTTCTTTCTTTATCGATGCAACTTTCTGGTTTTATTACGAGAAGACTTCTACCAAGTCAAATGGCAAGTTCTACATATTAGTTACTATAAAAGTTACACTCTGGTTGTGAATATTAACTATTTTGTAATAAGGTGTAAGGAATTTAAAAGGGTATTTAACTGTTCACATTACCCTAAATCCTACTTCTAAAGCCTGAAGAATTTATAATCCTTCTTAGTGATATTATGATTCCTCTGTGTTTTGGCATTTGTCCAACAGATTGATGTATTTTCCTTTCGACTTGTCTTGTCATAAATACTCACTGAAGAGTAACCGTGGTGTTATCATATGTGCAAGAACCATGCTACATTTACATCCTTGGTACACATCTTTATAAACATCCATCTCACATGTATGTGAGACTCGCAATGTGGGGCCCATTGTGGACCCCACACACATGTGAGAGGGATGTGTGCAAAGATGTGTACCAAGAATGTACACTTGGTTTTTCCCTATGTGCAAATCTTTCAGGGATTTTTTTTTTGGGACAGTGTACCTAATTTTCTTACCATCTGTAGAACTAACAGCGTCCTCACCTGCTTTTAAATTAACCAATTTACTTGTATGGCTGCTGTATATTTTCTATATTCGTGTCGTAAAATCTACAAAATAGGACATTTTACATAGAATGACACAATTATCATTCGCTTAGTATGTGTAATATCATTGGTTTATTGAAATTCTAAATGTTACATGATTATGTTAGTCATTGGCATATTCTGCTAAGAAAAGCGGCAATCAATCATTTTATACATGCTGTAATATGTAAATGGAGAATTTTACGCCGGTGTAAATCTTTCTTTCATAGGTGCGTTAACATTAACTTAAAAATAACAAAGTCCGTGCATTGCACAAACAGAAGACTAGTATTAACTAAAAGCTTAAAAAACTGATATTTATAAACCTTAGAAATAAGTTACTTGTGTTATAAAATAAGCTATAATAATGAGTGACTAACTTATATCATCTGAAATCAAAAGAGTTACTCATCCAATGATCATTGAACTTGTATCTATATTTTCAATTGTTCACTAAAGTTTAAGATGTCGAGTTTTGAACAATAAACTTATCTAAACGTTAAACATTATTCATTAGCATAACATTCATTTCAAATTTATAAAGGAATTAATGATGTGGCTAACGGAATGAACATGTAGCGTTCCATCACACCATTAACAAATTATCATGTCTTCGATTACTAACTGAACTTTGAAATCATCATTGATACTAAATTTTGAGGTGGTTGAATTTTGGCCACTAAACTTGTAAAATGACTTCGGCCTGTTATTCGTTAAAAAATATGTACCACAAAGTACCAGATCGCGTAAAAGTAATAATGTAGACAAAGAGTTTGAGTGATCCCACGTGAAATGATTACTCAATTACATATATTTTGTAGAATTTTAAATTATTTTCATCATTTGAAAATTTCCATTTTATTATGTATTTCGTTATTAAAATTAAATTAAATTATGAGTTTTGCCACGACATACACAATAAATTTAATTAAATGGATTTGTGTGTGTCTCTTACAGAAATCCAAATTAAAATTAAATTAAATTATTATGTAATTGAGTAATCATTTTTTGTCGGATCGACGACCTGGACTCTTTTTGTCAAATTTATTAATTTTAAGCGATCCGTGTCCTTGTGGTATGCATTGTTTAACAAATAACAGGATGCCATCATTTTTATAAGTTTAGTGATCAAAATTAGGCAACTTCAAAGTTCGGCGAGCAATCGAAAACATGATAATTTGTTAACGGCACGACAGGGTGCCACATGTACATTCCGTTAATTACGTCACTAATTCCGTTAAAGATTTGAAATTGTTGTTATGTCAGTGAGTAATGTCCGATGTTTGAATAAGTTTTGTGGATCAAAACTCAAAATCTTATTTTTCAATAAGCAATCGAAGATATGAACGTAAGTTCGTGACCATTGGGACAATTAAATCAAAATCAAATTAATGGCATGTTTGGTAACAATTNCATTATTTTGAAAGAATGTATTATGAAATAGTAGATTAATGAAAAATGTGTGGTTGAAAAAAAAGGAAAAGTTGCTGATGTGATGAAAAATATTATTTTATTGAAAAATGTGTGGTTGAAAATGAGTAGAAGAGTGAAAATGAAAATTTTAGAATCTGTTTGGTAACAATTAAAATTGAAAATATAGCCGTTATTGGATCTCATCTGTCTAATAAAAGTCAACAATAACGGTTAATTTTTCAATTTTAATCCGATTTTAATCTCTACCAAATATGCTCTAGGTTTCAAATTAGTGGATGTTATCAAAGCAAGTGATGATGACATACTTAAAATAACACATACCTTGAGTTAGAAGAACCTTTTAAGACGTTGAGCCTCTTAGGCCAATTCCTTATTAGTTATTACAATGACATTAAGTCATGTGATTATACGAATGCATACCATAAATGACTTGACATTGATAATTTTTATGTCATTCAATATTTCTAGTACACAAGCATATGCGCAGTATGCGGGACTGCGTCCTATAAATATTTTGGCATATAAAATGAATATCGTTAAACTATTCGATGTCAATTTACATTATACCAATACAAAACAATTTGAAACTTTTTGTAATCGTAAGAAAGTGACAATAGAACATAATTTTTCATTACTTATTTTTGGTGCATGTCGTACGTCGACTAGTCCCAGCTCCCTGAAAGGTAAATAAAAAAATGAAAAAGAAATTAATTTCTATATAATTTCAAGTTTCTGCAAATCTAATTGAGGTTCTATGAGAGTAAATATTTAGTTAATTGGGTGACATACTGAAGATTTCAAAGTTTTGCTTCATCCCAACTCCAGACATGGACTACTATATTTTGGAAATGCGATAAAACGATAAACTTTATTCAAATCTTAAACTCTATTGACCATGCAATGAAATGTTGAAATAAGGACGAAAAAGTAAAAAAATGAAACATAGGGCCTTTTTTTCACAAAAGTGTCAAACATATGGACGTTTTGTGCTATTAAGCCCATCTTTAAATACAAATCACATCCGTAGACACTCCACGCCAAGCCACCAAGTGTTCCTAGCAGACGCTAAATTGTTCCTACCATTTCAATCCGTAGAAGGGATTAATAACTTATGAGTTTAAAAATCCATAAGAATCATGGTGCATCTTGGTATTAAAATAAGAAAATTCGAACTATAGCTTTTATATTGTCGCATGTAGTTGAATAGCGGCAAAATTCAGGTTCCATGACATAGAGCTGACGAATGATTATTCACGATAGTCGTGCCGAAGAGTTGTATCCATAGGCACCAATTCATAAATATAATTCTTCAACTTCATAATTCAATTACGCGATTTACACGTGCACTTTAACCTAAGTTGATTTGTTGCTTTTTGAAAAAGGTCAACTACGATAGAGAATATCGTTTCTTGACGAGGACAACCTCTAAAACTTTGTTGTTTTTTGTGCTTGAAAAGTCTTTTCTTTTGAAGCAAGGTCATTGTTTGATTCAGTTAAAAAAATTGATTAAGATTTAAATCAAAATCAATAATGAATTTTAACCAAATATTTTATGGATTTATAACATTTTAACCATATATTTCATCGATTTTTTTTTTAATTAAAATCTACTAAAATCTGATTTTTATCTAAATCAAATAAGGGCAAAATACGTTTATACGTGTGTGATCCATTAATGAAAGGAGGAAGCTTGAAAAATGCATTTTATAGCTCTTTCAAAGGAAGAGAATATGGAAAAGAATCAAGAACATGATAGTAGGTCTTTTCATTTATGTTTATGAGGAAAAACGTTTGGATTTAACGGAAATTGTAACATAAATCCCCAAACAGAAGCTTTTAAATCCCTTTTGCTTTTCAAATTCAAAAAATTGCAATTTGCTCCCTTCAAAAACATACTGTGCAGCTTGATCCTAAAAAAAAAGTTCTACGTAATATTAATTTTCCTTGGCTGGTGCAACCTTTGGAAAACTTTCAAATCAGAACAATCTCCTTGCTGTATTTTTAGTATAAAACATTTTCACAAAAAAGCACGATGATGACTCGAACACTTGGGCGAACCAATATGCCTTTACTAATGTCAAGAAATTAAAAAAGCATTCAAAAATTCATTGAGATCAATTTTTTTTTGAAGTATATAGTACACCTAGCTCTAGTTTGATTTCCATTAAAATTATAATCCGTTTTTCTTTCTCTTCTTATCAATCGTATATTTTTCAATAAAATAATATTACACGTAAATCCAAATTTTTTTAACCATATTCTTGAAAAAAACACTATTCTAAAAATTATATTCTCAAATAATGGGGTCAAATGAGGCTTAAAATGAACTTGTATTAGGCTTAAATTTTCTATGGAGACCTCGCACAAGACTCGTGTATTGGGGTTCTACAAAGAATCTAAAATTGGGAGCCGAAATTTTGACTTTGGAGAGAGGTAGTGATGTCAATTGGCCGAGCCGAGCTCTTAAATCCACGAGCTCGTGGAGCTGACGAGCCGATCCGGTCGTGGGCGAGCTCGGCTCGGCCCACGAGTCGAGCCAAGCCGCGAGCTTTTTGAATTTTTTTTTTTTTTTTTACTTTTTCACGACTTTTTAAAAAAATTTCTTTAGTTTTTCACGAGCCCACGAGCCGCTCATGGGTTCCGAGCGGCTCGGCTCGGGCTTGTCATTTGACGAGCGGCAGAGTCGACAAGCCGCTCGGCTCATTTGCCATCTCTAGAGATAGGAGATGAATTTGATTTGGGGGAGAAATCATTGTTCTTGAATCATATTTTTCTTTACCGAATTAATATAGAGTGTGTTTGATGCACATTTTTTAGTAGAGAATGCATTTTTTTGTGACGTGATGGTGAATATGTAGTTTAAAAAAAAATTATTGATGTGATGAAAAATATTATTTTATTGAAGAATGGTGATTAAAACTGAAAAGAAGAATGAGAACGTGGCTCAAACAAGGGCATAATTTTAATCATATATAAAATTATAATTTTTTTTCTTTACAAGTTATTTGGGCTGTGCAGGTAGGCCTAATTAATCCTTCTTCCCAACCTTCATATAGTAAAGTAATTTGTGATAGGGTGTTCAATGTTCATCACGAGATTTAACCAGTTTAAAAAATTTCTTACAAATGCTCGATGCTCAATCATTTTAAATGAGACATTTAGGGAATGTTTGGGCCGAATTAAAATCAAATTTTAATTTAAGTCAAAGTCAAACAATCAATATCAACCACATCTTTTATCGATCTCACATCTTTTCAACCACATATTTTAAAAACTTCTATTATAATCCACTTAAAATCTGATTTTAATCTATATCAAACACTCTCTTAGGATTAAACCATGAGATTTGACGAATTTAAAATGTTAATCTGATTTTAATCTATACCAAACACTCTCTTAGGATTAAACCATGAGATTTGACGAAGTTAAAATGTTAATATTCTACTCTCAATCACTCCAAATAACAAATATATCTTCTATTTTATTGCAGTTGATAATGCATAGTTAACTGATGCTTATCCTTCATATATTGTCATTACTTCTTCTTTGGGTGAAGAGACTACAAATGACATTTTATTATTAAAATGAACATAAATCGAATGCAAAAATTAAAATGCTACACTTTTGCATATTCACAAATTGTTTAAAAACCAACTTGTTATACTTTGCATAGCTTGAGAACTACGAGTATAATCTTTGTAGAAACATTTCCTACTTACCAAAAAAAGAGAGACATTATTCAGTGTAGCAAATAATGCATTTTTTTTCCTTGCTAGTTGCAATGAAAGAATGAAAATAATAGAATTATGCTATTTGTACACTTTGGTTTACCCAACCCTACTTCCTTCATCACATGGGGGTCGGGTCCCACATCCAATAAATGCGTGGGACCAGACACCCATGTGAGGGAGGGGGTGGGGCTGGGTAAACCAACATTAGGTGGCAATCGAGCCGAGCGGCTCGTCAGCTCGTACTGTAGACGCTTACGAGCCGAGTAGGGGGCTCGGTAGACTAACCGAGCCTACTCGGCTCGTCTAATCGACGAGCCGCTCGTTTAGGCGAGCCCACGAGCTCGACTTGTGGGCTCGCCTATTTTCACGAGCCATGAGCCGCTCGGCTCGTGGCTCGCATAATTTATAAAAAAAAAAAATAAAAGGCTAAATATTAGGTTTATTAATATAAAAAAAATAAAAAATAATCCAAGCTGACGAGCAGAGCTTAAGCTCGACTCGCCTCTCAGCTCGTTTTGGGCGAGCTCGGGCACGAGCAGAGCTCGCCCAAAACCCAACGAGCTGAGCTAGCTCGGCTCATGGGTCACGAGCTCGTGCGGGTATGGGTCGAGCCGACTCGACTCGGTCCATTCCACTACTACGACAACATATACCCCACTTTTGGGGTACATGTAGCAAGATTGTAATAGTACACTGTACACCTTTTTAAAAAAATGAAAAAATAAAAATCGATAAAACCATTATTTTGGAAGAAAAAAAGAGGAGTAAAAAAAATATAGGAAAGAAAAGAATATACCCTCGTCTCTCTAGGGTTTCTTCCATCCACTCGAAACAAGAAAAGCCAAGCCTTACCATAATCAAATTTCTCTCTCTACTCCCGGTCTTCTGAGTTTCTCTGTAGGTTTTCAGCCTCCTTCTTTCTTTCCCTAAAATCAACTATGGCTGTTACCTTCTCAGATCTGCACACAGATTCCGGCCTCAAGGCCCTTAATGACTTCCTCTCCGGAAAAGCATACGTATCCGGGTTCGCATCCCATCATTATTTTTTGATTGTTAGTTGTTAAATTATGTGAATTGTAGTGGCTAACTGATTATTGTTTTATTAATTAATAGAAACGATTGACGTAAATATAAGCATTCGATATTTCACAATTATAAATATATTTTATTTTTTTAATTATGTGAATTGTAGGGATCAATTGACGAAAGATGATGTTAAGGTGTATGCGGCTGTAGTGGAGAAGCCAAGTGGTGATCTATACCCTAATGCCAGTCAGTGGTATGATAGTGTTTCGTCGAAGCTTGCAGCCAGGTAATTTATTCCATTACAATTTCAACTTCTCAATTTTGTTTTATTTGTTCTTTAAAATTACAAGGTAACTAGGAGAAAAGTAATGAACTGATATTTTGATCCGTCAAGAGCAATTCAAGTATAAGCATTGAAGCACGAATCTGGGGTTCTTTTCCCATTTGGTAGTTTGAAGTTTGATTAATTTAGAAACAAAAGTCATAAATCATTATTTTGTGCCATTTAAGAAGTTTATAAGTTTAATTCACATTTAGCGTGTTTGACGTGCATTTAAAAAATGTCAATTTTTTGTAGATTACTCTTTTTACTTCTGAAGAAGCCCGAAAGAAGCTGTTTTTGGCTGTTTATAATTATCTATTTTTGTATATATCTGACTTTTAGTTTGTACTGATAGTCGTTTTACTTATTTGGGGCTTTATACATAATTGTATAGCTTTCCTGGGAAGGCTGTTGGAGTGAGAATTGGAGGCCAATCTGCTCCTGCTGAAGCTGCACCAGTTAAGGAAGCCAAGGTAGATATTTCTATCCCCGACTTGGCATTTTATGGTAGACTTCGATAGCTACATGTTAGTTATCTTCTTTCGTTGATGCACTCAGATATTATGAGTTTTTTATGACATCAAAGATTAATAAAGTGGATTTATGATGGAAGAAGTTGCACTTCCGTACATGCTGTCTTTATGTTCCAAATGCTCTGAAAATTAATCAACCTAAGTTCATTCTTAAATGTATTAACTTGGATAACTTGCCTTCCCAAAATGTCGTTTTTTAAATTTCACAAAAGGGTTCTATTTCATTGTTGAGAATTGGCATATTTCGTTGTGTGGAGCTTTATATAATGGTTCCTAGTGTTGGATTGAGAGAAATGGAGGGAAGTGCACGGGGAACATTGGTGAACAAATGAAGAGGTAATTTGAGTAGACCAGGAGACTC
Organism: Fraxinus sp. 1973-6204; assembly: GCA_903798365.1. Classification (NCBI taxonomy): domain Eukaryota; kingdom Viridiplantae; phylum Streptophyta; class Magnoliopsida; order Lamiales; family Oleaceae; genus Fraxinus; species Fraxinus sp. 1973-6204. Next base: position 1,150 of record CAIGRR010306475.1, on the reverse strand, counting down.
TCCGCATGTTAGAAAGCTTTGTATGATGTGTTCATTGCGTCATACACATGCACATATTTTGGTGGATTGATTTGTTAATGCCAGCTCCAGATATTTATAGAAGTGGAGGACAGTGCATAGATAGCAGTGTGTAAATTTGTGCCTGGGCTTGATCAACTTGAAGCTTTTCTAGTTTTTGGTTATTTGGGTGTAATTTGGCATTATAGTATGTTGGGGAAGTCTTTCAAAGATATATGCTTGACTAGTTAATTATTTATCGCCTTGCTTCTCATTCTGATGAATGGGAATAATACTGGTGCAAGTTGTGGGTTTCTTATGGAATGCGTGGGTTTAACACAAACTGTGTTTGTCAATAGGGGCTATGTTTAAATATATTACGTGTTAACCAAATTAATGGATGATATTGATCTGGATTGTTGGTCCAGTCCCAGACTGTCTCACGAATTATTTCGGAAATTGGGTAAAAAAGGTAGGAATGAGCGATACTGTTAGTTAAAGGGCATTCTAGCTTCAATCTGGATATCTGTACTGCACATTTAGCGGACTACTTTTTTGAACTGTCCCCTATATTAGAAATTTGCCAATGTTGCTGGTAGAAACTATGTTAGGCTTTTTTCTGAGTTTGCATTATTTTGATGCTTGAAGTTTCCTTCTACAGATTTTCATTAATCAGTTTACCACCCCGTTTCAATTTTTTTGCCAGGAGTCTGCAGGTGATGACGATGATGATCTTGATCTCTTCGGTGATGAGACAGAAGAGGAAAAAAAGGCAGCAGAACAGAGGGAAGCTGCCAAGGCATCTTCCAAAAAGAAAGAGAGTTAGTGGCATTTATATATTTCAAACATAAATTTTGCCCTAATAAGATAGAATGAGAATCAAGTCTTTGCTGTTCGTTTTGCCACTATATTATTTCATGATGGGGCCAAAAAAAATGTGTAAAAGTCGAAAGTTTTGGTGCCAGAGATGATTAAAACCATTCCCCCTCCCCTTTACTGAACTTGTTGAATGGCATTTGCTTATTAGTTTGTAGTTTTACTAAATAAGATATATACTTAACTGAATCTCGGCTATCCATCTTTAAATCCATTTACTTTTATCCATTTTTTGAGTTTTGGAATTTGTCTCCAGGTGGGAAATCATCTGTTCTTT
>CAIGRR010306337.1:0-10360 GCA_903798365.1 Fraxinus sp. 1973-6204 | reverse complement strand
CCCCTCTCACGATGTGAACCCATAGCAAAACTTATTGATTTTTGGGTTGGTGGAGGCCGGGAAGTCAGCAGTGGCGATCCTGCCACAAATCATGCCAGAATATGAGGATTCTTTTATATTTTATCAATTACTCTTTATTTTTAGTATTTGTCTTGGATTAAGCCAAAAGAACAGGTGAAATGTCAGCTCCTGATTTGCAATGTTTTGTATTTTTTTTTTTTGTTTGACTTCCAATGAGAATTCGCTGTGTATGTGTGTTTAAAAATCTGTCATTGAATATGTTTCTTTTTTATTCTTAGGGGCCACCTTGCATCTCTTGCACACGTGTACCGTCTATGGTAACCGTGCTTTAAATTACATCAAACATGTTTTTTAAAGATATTGTTTTGTAAATAGTAAAATCGACATTTTTAAAATGTAAGCGGCTCATATTTATAATCATATATTCAAATCATCTTTCAAATTTTCTTCTTGTTGGGTGGAGGGTTTGTCTAAAGACAAGGTTCGGAAATGGTCAAATTAGCTGACTTTCATCGATAGTAACTTTCATTTTATAAAAAGTAACTTAAAAGTAAATTTACTCTCATTTTAAAAAAGGTTGAACCCCAGCCTTGAGGGCCCCCACCTACTCTGTCCTGGACCTTGGTGAATGAGGTAAATCGCAGGTTATGCCTCCAAGAGTACAGGGTGGAAGACTACTTGTACACTTGCACTTACCCAAGGGCCAATCCGTATTTCAGAATTCGAACCCTTGACGNAGGTTATGCCTCCAAGAGTACAGGGTGGAAGACTACTTGTACACTTGCACTTACCCAAGGGCCAATCCGTATTTCAGAATTCGAACCCTTGACGCGGCAGCCTCAAGCAAAGCTGGAGCTTTTCCACCTTCGCCTTTTACCACTTGGAGATTTATCCTCATTTTAAGCACCACCAAAGGTGGGTGTAGTCACTTGGCTAAACCTTAAGAGCAATGCTATTCATCCCCACTGGGGATGCATCCCCAGTCTATGTGGCGTTAATGTGGCATTAAATGATAGGTGAAATTAAATAAGTCATTTAATTTCACCTATCATTTAACCAATCATTTAAATACACATAGACTAGGGATTCATCCCCACTGGGGATGAATAGCATTTTTCAAACATTAATACATATATTTGCAAGAACACAAACAAATCTCACCAAAATTGCTTCTCAGAAATCACTTCATCAGAAGAATCAAACTTTTTTTACAGTAACAGAACATATAATCCCTTGTAAGTTTAGTTTATCAACAAAAGTTAATGAATCTTGCTTACGTGTTTTGCATTTCAGGAAATTCCTTTTGGATTTGCCTTGAAACCCGAACCATGAACGGTGCAACAAGCTTCGACTTTGCTTTCTGCAGACAATGTAGGCCGATTCATCGCGACCCTTTGTTCCAGCCAAGTTCCAATGCAGAAATATAGAGTGAAAAAGCACACTCATCTTTAGATATTCAAATCGTTATTTCAAATTTCACTCTAAAGGGAGTCGAGCCGAATTTTTTTTAAAAGGAAAGACAAAAACGTTAATCTAAACTCCAAACCTTGTTTTATGCTCGACAAGATTTCTTTGCTGTCAAATACTATGGGAACTGTCTGATTTTAAAGACAGGAACCAGAAAAATTGTGGGTTGACACTTGACTGTGTTTTGCTGTCAGTTTGAGCCCCAAAATTCCACATTCTGTTAAGAATAAAAGACAAGAAAAAAGAGTGTTTTTCGTGGTTTTATTCAATGCTGCGCTGCCTCACCTACTGATGGTCCCACACTAGTGGGCTGTTTTTGTAAGATTTTGATCCATGGGCCCCACAGCCCTTGATAAGTTTGGGCTTGTTGAACTTTCACTGGCCAATCAGAGTAAAGACAGTTGACAATCAATAATTTGGATGGTTAACGTGAGAGTCGTGATTACATTGACCTTTGTTGCTTAATCGCGTTATGATTTGGGACCCTTTGCAACATAATTATTGACCTTTGAAAATATAGCATCATGATTTATATGACCCTTCGATATGTCCCACTAAGAAGTTTCAATTTGAATCATGCCACTAAGAAGGTTCAATTTGAATCATTCTACACTGACATAACAATTGACATAATGTCAGATTACATTTTATCATTAAATTATTTAAAATACAGTTTTTCTACCCAATCAAATTCTGTCACACTGTCTTTTGTCAAAAGAATCTGGTAAGATTCTTCTGTCACAGTGGCATTTTCCTTTCGATTTATGGTACTAACTACACATCATTTTGTACCCTCGAAATTGACCAACACTTCATTTCGATCTCGATAGCACTATCACGCGACTGTGATTTTCGATAGAAACTACTTTCATCACACACGGTATAAGAGATGACAAAATAGACTCGACCATGCTTAAACTATATTTCATGTGCTAATTCATATCGAACCTACATGACCTAGTACTTTAGCATGATTAATAATTAAGCAATCAAGTTGCATACAAGCAATATCCATATAATAAGAAACCATCTAACCAACCCCTACAAGAGAATTGTTTTATATAGAGTATTTTTTTAAGCTTTCTTGTGCATTGTTGATTAATTTAGTTAAATCGAGATTATTTTAAAATAAATTGGCATTCGTGGAATCCGATGATTATCTACTCCACATGGACACGATATTCAATGCGTAATTAAAAATGATAAAATATATTTTTATCCACCCCCGATATTTGATTACACTTAATATTGACTCCAATCTAGTCTTTCGATAATAAGTTTGTCACAAATCTTTAAAAAAATATAAGTAAATAGATATCCAATCTTTCATTATAGTTATACAATCGACTCTTAAAATTGTTTAAATCTCTATTAAATCGTTACAGGTTTAACTTAGAGCATGTTTGAGCCTCATTAAAAAGATTAAGAATGCATTTTGGAATAGTAAATTGATGGATAATGTATGTCTAAAAGATAAGAAAAAAAAAATTGGATTTACCTGTAATATTATTTTATTGAAGAATGTGTGATTAAAAAAAACGAGAATCAAACAAGGACTTAGTGGGTAACTACCTCTACTTTTCAACTTGAACTAGTACTCAGGGACATGTTTTCACAAGGCAACATTTATTGAACTTATTACGCAACCATAATAAAGTAATGGTGGCTAGTTTGTTACTTTTAAAGATTGAGGACCAACTTACTACTAGAACAGTACTTATGGAACAATTTTAGGGATTAGGTTAATCATATTGTTTAATATATGATGGATTCGAGAAGTAGCAAATTGATTCTCCATCTTGACTATATTATTCTTAAAACATAAAATAAGGTATTAATGTTAGAAAAAAGGGTAAAACAATGGTGGAAATCAACAAAATCTAATTATTAATAACACATTTTGTAAGTGATGATGTCATGTTCTGTACAAATAATCAACTTATGTTATTTACTTCGATTTCAAAAAAATCAGTGTTGTACAACCTGGCTCGACTTAGGATCGTTGGGCATGACTTTTGAAAAGGCAAAAGGAACTTTTGAAACCTCAGAACTGCTTTTGAATATGTTTGACTAATTTTATGAAAATGTTTCTTTTAATTAAAAAATCTTTTAGAGAAAACTGGTTCAATGTGACTTTGTTTAAAAAACACTTTCAAAATATAAAACTCTTTTAAAAATTAGTTTTAAACAAAAATTAAGAAAATTTCATTCAAAAGCTCTTTTACATGACCCAAAAGCAAAAACAAAAATCATACAAAATGGACCATTATTCTTAGTCAAACTAAAAATTCTAGCGAGTCGGTCAATTAAGAACTTGTTTTTCAATCGATCAAAATCAAAATCAAAGAACCAATTGGTTTCATTCAATACCCGATGACTCAACAAGAGTATAGAGTATAACTCAATTTTTTATAGCCAATTTGTAGAAATGTGTCATTATCTACATCTATGACGAATGATTGACAAGAAACTTTTGACTACTTATTTTACCGTTACATATTTAGCTATAGGTCCGATATACCCTTATTTGATTTACAATTTTGTCCTTAAAATTTTTATTTTTTGTATAAAAATGAAGGGTTGACAAGAAACTTTTGAATACTTATTTTACACTTTCATATTTAACTATAGATCAAATATACCCTTTTTGGATTTACAATTTTGTCCTTTAATTTTTTATTTTTTTGTGGACTATGTCCTTATTAATATTTTTTAGAATTATTCTGCTGTGCCAGGCCTGTAAAAGGCCTGGCACAGCCCCATCTCTCACAATGAGGTGGGTCCGATGCGGACCCACCTCATTAAAAAAACTCCCAAAAAAACCCACCCCCCCCCATGTATGTGAGAGAGCCGGGTACCGCCCTGGTAAAATGGGCCTGGTACCCCAGCTCTTCTCTATTTTTTATCCATTATTGATAATGTGTTCTTGATTTACCTTCATTGAAATAAAAATTCTTGCATTGAGAAAATGAAATTCGTATAGCCATAAGAGATAGACGAGGTAAACAATTTTTCAAATAAACCGAAGGATCACACAAAAAAAAAATAAAATAAAATAAAATAAAATATTCGCATTAATTACCCTTATAGAAATAGCTAATATTATAATTTTTGTTCATCACGGTCGAATAAGAATTAATTAATTATTTGAATAATCACCGTCAACATAAACTGATTAGAAATATTATTGGTTACAAAATTTACTTTCGTTTGTACCAGATTTTGAAATTTATGCCCATTATATAGAATAGAAATGTCAAATGTTAAACATTATGTATTTTGCTTTTGTTTAGTTAATATATTTGATAAAATAATTATTAAAATACAAATGACAATAAGTTGAAAAGAAAAAAAAAAATGCTTAAAGGTGATCAACATATGAGAGAAGAAGAGTCGAAGGGGGAAAGATTAGCCTTCAATTTTAAAAACCTTACTAATTACTCATAATAATTAGGAGTTACTTACCCTTCACATATTTATGTCCGCCCCACTGCTTCACACTTCAATTACACATTTCCTACTAAAATCAATTTTTCAAGTATTAATAAAAATTAATATTATGTGTTCAAAAAAAAAAAATACTAATATAGTATTTGGTATTTTATTATTATTGCATGTTCATTTTTGTATCAGCATAAAAACATATGGTCCAGTTATGTATTACATATAATATATTTTTAGTTCTTCATCCTTGAGGTATGATTTTTTATTTTGTAATTTCATTTCGTATTCGTTTTCTATCCTTTTATGTGAAATATAAAAATTAAGATTCTAAATTCCAATCGAGCAAATTACATGCTCTTTAAGTTTATATTCTCTTCTTCTTATCTACTTGCTAATAAAAACTCAATTTTCTTTTCGTGTGTGAATTTTTGAATTAATATGCATCAAAATTATTACCGTTCTTCAAATTTTATATTTACGTCCATATCAGGTCAAAACTCTTTTCCACAATAGTTTCTTTCGGTTATGTAAAAATTAGTGTTTGCATCTATTTAATGATTTTTTTCAATGAATTTTATTTTTTGATACATAGTTTGATTCTTTGTTCATGGTTGGATCTATATTCTCCACTTTGGTGCATTTTTTTATATCTTTACTTAAAATATTATGTGTTCCAATAATTTGTATTGGTGTAAATATTTTTATATCATTTACATATTTTTAGATTATGTGAACTATAAATAAAAAGATGAAAAATTGTGGAATGTAGAGGAAATATATTGTTTGCAAAGAGATGTTATTGTAATTAAAATATTACATTTCAGTTTATTCAACATTTTCACATGATATACATAATTCCATAAATTTTTTATTCATTTATATATTCTTTTTAAAAAATTTAATTTTTTCTCTTAACAATCTCAATTACCGCAACTACTTTCAAAAAACAGTATTAGTATTTCAAAAACAATACATATATATTCATTTGATACATAAGATGTGCAAAACATAGGCTTACTACTAGTATGCTTACAGAGACGAAACAAACGTTATGTGAGCAATGAAAAATTATAGTGCAAAGTTCTAAATGGCACGAGGCATTACAAATTTTATGATCGTACTTCAAATTTTACGAGCACAAGTGAATCGTCGGTGTTTTTTTTTTAAGCCCTTGTTTGATTCCCATTTTTTTTTAAAATACATTTTTCCCTCTTCTTTTCAACCACACATTTTTCAATAAAATAATATTACACACAAACTCAAAACTTTTTACTATTTTTTAACCACACATTTTTCATTAATCCACTATTCCAAAATACATTCTTACAATAAAATGGAGCTCAAACATGCTCTTGATATTATCTTAATTCTTCCAAAACTGTTAATATGACATGCAGAAGATCATTCAGCAGAACCTCACTTCACTTCACTGTGATGGGGTGGGGTGGAGGTAGGGGCAGGGGGAGACTGGGAGTGTTTAACCACACAATGAGCATAAGCAAAATGATTCATAATCGAATACCTAAGAATATTATTGAAGTTTCAGATCTTGTTTCAAAGTAACAATGGCCAGTAAAATCCCCCTCCAGTAAAAATGCCTCCCTACCCTAGGACTACAGAATCGATGATTTAGCAAATTCTCTGTTTTCACTGTAAAAGTTTCCACGGGGACTAACCGATGCATGTGTTTTTCAGGGGAATTAATGGCGACTAATATAACCATCACTTAGAATTCCCCGAATTCTAGACATACAATAAAATCGAAAAAATGAAAATGACTAAAATAAAGAGAGCAGAAGTACATCTAGTTGAATGATCAGTCATATGAATGCTTTTAGGACTGCTTCTCCAAAGCAGCAAATTCCTTTTCTTGCTGTTCTTTTGAATACCTTTGTGCAGTTGCATTCACAATCTTGACAAAGAAGTTCATTAGCATGAACCACACCACAGTATTCCAAATGAAAGCGAGTGAGAAATCCCATTTCTTTGCCTGATGTAGTAAGTAAATTAAGAAAACTCGAGAAGAAAGAAGATAAAGAAAAAGAAAATGCCGTAGGAGTAAGCAAGAAACGAGAGTACCTCGACATTTAAAGGAACGCGAGGTTTGGTGGCCATGTACTTGTCTTTCATGGACTGAAGCTTGGCAACAATGTTGGGTAGGATAGAGTCAAAACCAGGTACAAAGCTCAGCACCCAAATTAATTCATTTTCGACCCAATCAAGAAGTTGATTGTTGCACACAGAAATGATGAACAGCGTCTGCCAAATATTATCATTTAATGAGCATCAGTTTCACCAAGGTTTAGTGAAAATTAAACATAATTATCTCTAAACTCAAGCCAATTCCAACTCGCGAGGACATTTATAAACCTGTATGTGAGTCTTGATGATTGCTTTCCCTATCATTGTTGCCAGAAAGAACTCCCAAAAAGGAATTCCGAATTGGCCACACATTATGCCTGCAAGATCAAATAAAGGATTTGGTACCTACAAAATATTTCTATTAGCCAACGGTACAATTGAGGATAAGAATAAGTGAAAAGAAAAAGCTTGTGCCACCCCTCCCCCTCCTATATGCAATGAAGCGATTCTAAATGCTGAAATCGATTGTCATCAGCATGCCATTGAACTAGAGCAAATATCAAATAACATGTAAAAATTGCAAGCTTTGTAACGAAACATTATAAAGGAAAGGTGCAAGCGTAAAACTAACTGAAGCAAGAACTAGAATAGTGAAGAAGTTCAGATATTGAGCATGTGACAGGAACCAGCGCTTGATTTGGGTTAGCCGAGTAGCTATAAATCCATTATGTTCTGTTGATGAAACATCCAACTCTTCCATGGCATCCAATTTATCACCAGATAAACTTGCTGTAAAAAGAGAAGGATACATGTAAGGTCTTCCGAAGTAAACCATGTAGTAGGCAAAGCAGACCAAATTTCGATTTTAAGGGTTCTATGTGGACAGAACTCGCCTTCTGATCCCAAGATTCCCAACAATTTATATCATACTAAGAAAACCCTCTCCTCTGTGCAATTTCAATGTAAATTTCCACTAAATCCCATTGCTACAAGAGAATTTCACTCAAAAGAAACTATGAACATCCCATTCCAATGTAATTTTCCACTAAATCCCGTTGCTACAGAAGTTGTTCAAAGACAGCTATAAACATGTAATCAAAGTTCATACCTGCTCTTGAAATAAAGTATGGTGGAAGTTCTCCAAGTGCAGTCCCAAGGCCCCACAAGATTGCCTCTAACTGGACCTGGGGCAATATGGCACTCAGCGGAACCAGTGTACCATGTGAAGATGAAAATAATGGAGGCACAAATTCTGCACAATCCTTGCCAAGCCATGACGGGCTTCTTTTTAATTGAATTGTATCATATGGAGCGCTCTTGATGTCCACTCGACCACACTGCATTGCTTTTATAGTGAATAGGGCAATATGAGGTCCCAGATAGAGAACAAAAGTGTGCAGTCCAGATCCTGTACAAAATATAAGAACAAAACAAATGTAAAGAGTTGTCAGAAAATATGCTGCGTGAGACAGCAGGTTAGGCTTTTATACTGTAAATTTTTTCAAATATTTAGATTTAAGCTTTGTGTGCCTTAGTCAAGACTTACACCCTAACATGCACACCTCAGGACATAAGACTTTTGGGTGACAGAGGCATGCGTTTATCCTTTCTTGCTGCTCTTTTCCCAGCCTCAAGTTTCACAGCCCATAAAATTTTCGGTTATAAACACGGTTCAACCCTATAAACCAATTAAAAACAAATGGAGAATAGAGAAAGAATACGAGTGAAAAACCCGTATTTAAGCCCTCTACTACTAGAACTGTAGCCCTCTCCAAGTTAAGCTGCATTTTATGTTGGCAGACAACTGGTGAGAGAGGTTTGTAACATGTCTTCACTCTTATGCTTATACTATATTTCTCTTGCTGTTGTCTCCCTGTTTTGTTTTTTTATTTTCCTCCAGTTTTTCTATTCTGTTAAAGTTAAAAATTGCAAATAAATCTGATTTGAAGTTCATGCAACTTTTCTTGAATTATAAAAGCTTCAACGTCACAAAAAAATGGTCATTTACATCAAGAAACTAAGCCTCATTTTGACTAGTTGGCTATGTGTAATATTTTCCACCACTCCATTTAGCTTACCACTACATCTACAGGAATATTCAAAGAAACTAGGTCCTTAAGCAACTACTACATGTTAATATGTCATGTTAGTTTTGGTCTAAATCTCCATCTTCTAACTTGTTCTGCTGATGAGACTTTTTTTTAGGTATACATAATACATGCTCAATCACCTAATTCGTCATTTCTTATTTTATCCTCTGATAGACCTCTAATCCCGTTCACGTATGCAAGAAGAAAGAAGGGAGTTGCCAAGTCAGCAGAAATTAGTTAGATAAGGGTAAACATGTAATAGTTTGTATTAGGGATTGTAAATAAATATGGAGGGAAGGGGAGTTGAAGGGATGGAATTATTTTCAGTCAGTAACGAAAGGGAGGGAGGAGAGACCGGGCCTCTCAAATAGCCTGGAACTTGTCATTTTCCTTGTTCATTCATTCAGTCAATAAATACATTACATTGATCCTCAATTGAGTGCACTTGATAAAATTCATTCACACAATCAGTAAGCTAAATTCTAGTTCTCAACCTATGATCTAACTTTCGTCATCTCCACCTGATTGCAGATTCAACAGGAACTTTCGGTTACTCAGCATCATTAATTGGGAAATCCGAGGCACACGGTAAGGATCCTATCATCCTCTGCAGGTGCTCCTACCAGATAATGACCACATATCAATCTTAACATCCTCATTTCACCTACTTGAATGGTAGTTTTCTTCCATGTAATCTGTCACTTTAGCACTTCAATAACTATAGGTAAACTAAGTCAGATTCTTATGGCAAACAAGGTAAAGTTCACTAGTGTGCTCGGTCATTAAATTTACAGAAGTTTATGTGTTTGAGCCCCATTTTTCAAAAGAAAAAGTTCTATAATAGTGATTTTTTTGGAGAATTTGTGATTAAAAGGTAAGGAAAAGTTTAGTTTTACGTGTAAAATTATTTTATTGGAAGAATGTGATTGAGGAAAAATGAGTTTTACATAATGGATGTCAAATAGGGGCTTATTCCTTACAACTGGATTTGAGGATTCACATGATTATGCAATAAGCCACAAAGAAATATTTCTTAATAACATAACCACTAATAACCATCAACTTATTTGGACAATATTACATACCAAGGCCAATGGAAGATGCAACACCAAGAGCCACCCACCATGATCCAAAACGTATGTATTGCAGAACTTCCTCCACATGCTGCATACAGAGAGAAGGTTTATATCAACAATCCAAGATGAGACAACCGCTGACCAAGAATGAATCAATACATTATGGGTGTGTTTGAGCCA
>CAIGRR010306280.1:0-10067 GCA_903798365.1 Fraxinus sp. 1973-6204 | reverse complement strand
ATGCATTGTTCATTACACTGGTACACTTTACACTTTTCATGAGTTTGTTTTTTTGGTCTTGTTTTGCGTTTAAAATTGTTGTCTGTTTTTTTTTTGTCGTGTGTGCTTGAAATTTTTTTTGGCTGGGTGAGCTTTTCGTTTATTAAAAAAATAAAAAAAATAATGTGTTCTTTTTTTTTTTTTTTTGCTGCACACCTAGCAAACCGCCGACAACACACATCACCAATCTCTAGCAGACCACCTACCGCCTCTTCCAAACAAAAAAAAAAAAAAAAATACCACCGCCCACGGTTTCAACTGCTAATAGATTGTCCCAAGAACTCTGAATGCTTTTGTCCCACTCGATGCACCGAATAGTCAAACATTGATAAAAAAATCTATCAACAGTGGACAACCACAAGAGTCACACGTTGACAAAAATTCTATCAATCGTGGACAACTACAAAAGTCACACGTTAACACAAATTCCATCAACAGTAGACCACCACAAGAAACCCACACCTAAGAGGTTGAGTTATGACCAAAGAAAATCCAAGATTCAGTATAAGTTCACTGGGCTCTGATATCATGACAAACTTTTGACCAAATAATTTTTCCATAGAGATATTGGAATAAGTACAATATGGTAAGTGTAATTATAACCTAAATACAATTATATACAGAATTATGTTAAACAGGCAATATTTGATAAATTGTAAATTTTGACAAGCTTTGTAATCTTCGTCAATCTATCTCGATCTCATTGACATTCTGAATCAAATTCAAGGTTTTGAACCACTGCGGTTCCATCAAAAATAAGGAAAAAATTGGTGCAGTTGTAGAGAAACATTTGGGTCATCTGGAAGTAAGAATCATTACAAGGGCAGCATTTCACAACCAAATCAAGATATACTACAGTTTCAACTAAAAATAAAGGTGCACTTAAAGAGCAAAGCCACAGCTGAGTAACACAAGTCTATACATCTTCTGGAGTGTGGGGTGTGGCCTAGATCTCACAAAAGTTCACCAATCTTTTTGCAGCAAATTAAAATTTTGCAAATGCTATTTCTCTGTGACCTTCTAGTTGACACTAACTAGGTTGTGTTTGCATTTTCAGCTAAAAAATTTAATCACCTCGCCCATGGATTTGATAGAGATGGCCGAGCATCTATGTATATAACTGAAATAAGAAAAATAGATACTGCAATTTTAGAATCCTTCTAATCTTTCCCAAAAGCATTCGACATTTTAGAGGGATATTATTCAGTATTCACAATTATTATGAGAAAGCAAGCAAGACACGAGCAGGCATAAACCTCTATTTGAGAAATATATACCTGATAAGAACGATCATCGGGATACAAGACATTGCTTATGATTTCAGCCTTCTGTCTGTTGACCACAGCATTGATATAGTCACCAGTATTGTAAGATTCCTATTATGTATTTTCCGTGTAACAAGATATCAGAAAATGCATATATAATGACATACGAGATCATAGAAACTTCAAAAAAAAATTACTGTCAAAATCAATCCTCTTGTTAATTCTATCTCTAAGATAATCCTGGATGCCAAAAAAGAAAAACAACTTCTTAGCACACGGTCTAAAATAAACAACTTTTTGTACATGTTAATAGAAAAAGACCAAGATTTTTTCCTCTGTTGGCAAAGACATAACTAACATAATTTCCATCGCAAGAGACTAGGCACCATTCCCAGTTCCCACAAGCTCATTTTATCTTTGTTAGTCTAGATAGAGAAGAAAGAATAAACAATGGGCTCATGTTCAAGCTTCTTCATTGTGAAAGTAGAAGAAAGTCGATAGTGTCAATGGATTGTCAAATTAAAGATGATTTGTGTTCACTTAAATAGGAGATTTGATTAAATTTCCAAATTTAAGGAATTTGCTTGTACATAATTGTATCATTCCTAGTATAGGAGATTTCTTAGATTACCTAGAATTTGTAATTCTCTTATTTAAAGGAAAGCAAAACTCAATTGAGACATTCAAAAAATCAAATCAATTATTATTATGGTATCAAAGCCAATTAAACTCCAACGAGCAATTCGATCCGATTAAGACTCAAAAAATGAGTACACGAATTTCAAGATTTGTTTGCTCAAACGAGGCTATCTTGTGGGGACATGTTAAGGAATAAAATTCCACATCGAATACTAATTTATAAGGGTTTAGGCTATGCCTCTTAATAAAGTTGACATTTTAAGATGGAACCCTAAATCTTAATATAATCTCAGTCGGCGATGTAGAGATTAGTGCAGAGGAAGCGTCGTTTCTCTAAGAAGAAAGATTCGGGCTACAATTTGAGGTTTTCTAAAATTCCTTTGGGATGTTAATTTATTTTATATTTCAACCTATTGTTAGGTTGTTAATTCGGGCCGTTGTTGTTGCTTTAGGCCGAAGTATTTATTTCCTTTGGGTTGTTAATTAATTTGATACTTCAGGCTTTTCAAGCTCTCCATTTTAATTAGGTTGTAGATAACTGGGCAGATTGATTTTACTGTTACTTGGTTGGTTGATTTTATTGTGGACTGGAATTTCTTCCTGGACATTACAATAAAGTTTGGGAGAAATATTCATCCTCTATTCAAAATCTCCTCAGACTCAATTTGCATCTGCAAGCTTCGGGACTCAATTAAGATTGTTAACTGCTGAAATTTGATATTTGAATAGTACTTTAGTGGATAAAATGGCTTCGAGATTTTGGACCCAGGGTGACAGTGACACCGAAGAGAGAAAATGATTATGATGAGCACAAAGGACCAGTGGAGACAACTGTAGTTGAAGGTGGTGGTAGCATATTTAGTAGAAGGATCATCCTTGGGTGGTTTTGGATTTTTAGAGGAGGATCATCTTTTGATTTTTGGCATAGGCTTTTGTGGGATTTTTTTAACAGCAACATCTTGGCCAACAATATATTGCTGGATTTTTTGCCAGTGCATTGGCCGTTCAAGTTTTTGTCGAAACAAAAATTATGTGTTAAAATGAGTTCTCCCGATTGATAGAGTTCACTGTGTATGATCGGCACATTTCGTGAATTACTTTTAGAAATTCTTATTGGGAAGTGAGTTCTCTGGAGTGGCTTTAGGGTGTTCTTAGAGTGATTTTGGAGTGGTTCTTGGTTGTTTCTGCTCTTTTTCTTGTTCTTGGGTCTCTTCTTCTTGGTTGTTTCTGCTCTTTTTCTTGTTCTTGGGTCTCTCATCGTCAATATTTTCCGTATATAGTTGCTGTGATTTGGGTCTCTTCTTCGTGGGCATGAGTATTGTCACCACCACCAGTTCCCAGTTCATGATTGCAAATTGATGTTGTTACCAGCATCAATTGGAGGGGGGGTGTCATGGAATATTAGGAAAGCTACCATATTTAATAGGTTACCATTAGAGATTATTGTAATTCACAGCTACTATATTTAGTTGTGTTTTTTGTTCTTTATAATGAGAGAACCTCTCACATTGAGAGGTATGGAGTATCATTGACACATAGACCATTGTCATCCTTCGGAAGGCATATTAAAATTGCATGATATAATACAAGTAGGAGAGAATTCTGGTCAAATTACCAGGTCATATTGACCACTTGGTTTAGCAGCCCATAGACGAAGATTAATAGCATTTCGTGTTCCATATCCAGGAATAGGATTGTCGTATGCAACAGCTTCAACCTACAAATTGTTTGGAAAAACATCTCCGTCAAGCAATAACAGATACTGGAGCAAGTTGTAAAAAAATTTAAATTATTTGATGCTGAAATAATGTTGTTGATGGTTGATAAAAATTTGGAATTAGTCAAATAATATACAGACTCACTGTTTCTCCAGGTATCCAAACTTTATAATTTACTCCATTTGAAACTTCCTCTTCAACTGTCCCATAGAACTATCCATGAAACATTTCACCAAGAGAAACATAGACGTTTCAGATTCAAGATTCAAGAAGATAATATAAGCAGGTACTAAATAGAAAGAACGCAGAAAAGAGATTGAACAGGATAATATTTTCAGACCTTCACAGCATATGACACTTGAACCCTCTCTATTTCCCAGGGATTTCCAAAGGTCAGCCAATAATCTGGCTGTTCATGTTGAAACCCATCTACTATAATCTGACGGAACAGCCCATATTGATAGCGCAGTCCATAACTAAAGAAATAACAATGCTGTTAATCTATGCATAGTCGAGCTTTCTTGTAATAAGTTTCTTCGAGTCTGATTACAAACTTCAGAGCAAGCAAATCATAGGAATGTACCATGCATTATTGCTTTCACTATACACATGCTTAATCATAATGACACTGATTTAAGTTAACAGAACAGTGTGCTCCAACTATACGCAACGTGCTTCACGGCAAGCACATCAATGGCCTTCTCAGGCTAAGATGAGACAGGCCTATATGGTTCATTATTTCTAAAACATCAAAGGATCTAAACAATAAAGCACAGAATATAGCATACCCCCATGCCGGAAAATCCAATGTTGCTAAAGAATCCATCTGGCAAGCTGAAAGCCGAGCTAAGCCACCATTACCAAGGGCTGCATCTCCTTCCTTGAAAGGAAGCGAAAATACAAGGCAGCTCAGGATCAATATATTGGTTAGTCAGTTTCAAATCAAATATAAACCAAGAGATTAAATGATGAACATGAGATCAAGGGTAATATGATTACCAAAACTTCCTTACCGGCAATTATAAAATGCATGCATGCTTCAATATCATAGCTAGCCGGCGTATCCACAACTACTATGATTCCCATTTACCCCATTGAATTTATTTATCTTTTTAGTGAAAGTAACTACAAATTTTTCAAAATGGAGAACCAGGGGAAAAGGACAAAGAAGTATGGGATATAATAGGGCGGGGGCAAATGTTCACTGACTGACAAGATGAAGATCATCTTTTATTCGGACAGTGGAAAGATAGCATGTATTTTTTCATTCATTTTTATGCTCCATAAGGTAGTAAAGACTTTCATATCTGAACTGTGCTAACTGCTTAAGAGCATGCAAGTAAGATAACATAAATTGGAGAACTTTGCAAACCTGCTCAGCTAAAACTTCAAACTCAAACCCAAGTTGGCCCAAAGCATCTACATACTGGTCTCTAATGCCGAGGTTTATGACACTGTTTGACAATGAGCGACCTAACAAACAAATGCCTCATTCATCTTCTTTGCAAGTAACGGAATAAATATTTTACGGAAATAGTAGTGCTATAGCAGTAGAAGTGAAAGGAAAATGATCAGAAAGAAATGGAGAAATAGGAGACGGGCCAAACTAATAGCAAGCAACTTTAATATCTAGACAAGTATGCTGCTCAATAGTGCTTGATGTAAAAAGAAATTGATTAAAACAAATGTAAGAAAGGGCCACAAACCAGCCAAGTCCTATAATGTTCCAAGCCTGAAAACAGGGAAAGAAAAAGATAATGTAGAATACCTAAGCAAATTCATATAATTAATTAGTACCCATAAGAAACTCAAGCGAAAGAAAGTATAGGCGTTTCGGATCCTTTTTCTTAAAATAATGGTGAGTGTCGTGCCACCGCTCGATAAGCCGATCTCTAACGCTGTGGGATAATGCCTGCATACATTATTTGAAGAAATTAAAATATAAACATCCATTGGCTGCTCACAAAGAGCAATATGTAAGCTAAAAGTGTTACCTTCTGGTATGCTTTTTTGTGTGAACATCATGGAAAATACAGTAATTTGTTCTTTATCAATCCTATTACTTACCGAGTTGTAAGCATATCTATTCATAAAGATTAGGGAGTGCAAACTTCATTCAACATAAACTTTTAAAGAAAGTGATCTACCAAGGTTCCCATGATAAAATGTAATCGAGCATTTAAATGCAGAAAAGTGGTATCCTTATATATGAATAATAGGGCCGACAGTAGAAGAGAGCAGCTATAATTTCACCCAATCGACTATAGAAACATATTTAAAATCATGTGGTGTATTTAAGAATGTGATAAAAAAAAAAATGCTATACCCAATCCACTAAGCTTCCAACTAAAATCTACATAATTTATAGGCCAAGATCATTAGAAGAACAGAACATTACCTGATAAGCTTCAAAATCATCAAAACTGAACATTGACCTGGCCACCGTGTACTCAACATGATGGACAATATCCTTCTGCAAACTTACTGGATCATTCTTCAAAAATCCATCCATCAATCTAAACATCTTCTCTGCCTTTGCTCTGTGATCTCCCAGCGATTCAAACCCGAGCCCAGCTTTCCTCATCACCACCCCTCTTCCACCCAACCTCACTTCCGCTCCAGTAGAGGCATCACCGGGCTCAATTGCCTCCATCAATGCCTTCTTAATAGTCTCCAAATTTTCAACGTTCTCGATTTTCTTGCCCTCCGAAGTTTTTATATAGAACTTTTTAATAAAAAAATCCCCTTCAAATTCGACAGTGGCTCTTTCAACAACGAGACCGAGGACTTTGAAAACCCGAGTGATAACTTGAAGCAGCCCGATTTTGTTCCGGGCTTGGATTATGAAGAGCGTGGAGTCTAATGCATCGACGTTTTGTACTGTAATGGTTGAAGAGCTGCCAGAGGTAGTAACATTAGTAATAGAATCATTATTATCGGTTGTTGAGGCTTGTAAAGGGCTGGAGAAGCCATTAGATAATTTAAATATGCGGGTACTCCGGTGGAGCTTAGTGGGTCTTAATGAAGTCGAAAGTAGACGGTTGAAATTGCAAGATGCGAAAACTGAAGGATTTGAGAAGGATGATCCAACGGTGAGAAGAGAAACTGTAGTGGCAGACATTGTGTAATAAGGAGCAGCTTTCAAGTGCGCTTATCTGAATTCCATAATTGGCTGAGAAAAAATGCAGAGATACCGTAACGCGGTGGATCGTTGCAGAGGAGGCGGAGGCGGAGGCGGAGATGTATCGGTAATGATATAATTAGCCAGAAAAGTATTTGAGCTGGGGAAAATGCACTTTATAAAAGAAAGAAGAAATAAACAACGGTAGGAAAAAGGTCGTTCACTTTATTTATGTTAGTGAGCGGCTCAACTGTACTTTGGAGACGAGTTGGTCAAATAAATTATCTTCATGAAAATAAATGAGAAAAATAAATAAATGAGAAAAATAATTTTCAAATTTGTTTTCGACTGAATTTTAGACATACTAATTTCATTAAACTCATGTTCTTAGTAAAGTTCAATAAAAGTTAATTAAATGAATGGATGAATTTTATTTTAGTTCTCTTCCAACAATTAATTTTAACATGTTTCGTGAAATTCAAAATTTTTTAATCACACATTTCATTAACTTTATGAAAATCTATTAAACAATTTATTCTAATCTCCACCAGGGCTAAATAAAATCAATCACAAGCACCTTCTTTTCCAACATAACCATAACTTTAAATCATAATTTAAAATATGGGTAATTGCGGCAACGGTTCCAAATCTTTTACTTTTTCGCTGACTCTATCTCATCTTTCACTTTGTACCACCCACAGTTCCAAACTTTTCATTTTGTTATAGTCAAGAATTTCATCCATTTGATGATTAAATGACTAGAAAAGTTGGTTTTAACCAAATTTAAAAAGGGCAAAATGATAATTTTGTTATTTATTCCCATAAAACAATTAAAATAATTAAAAGAAAATTGTTCATCTCCCTTCTTCAACCCCCCCTCCCCAACCCAAACCAAAAATCAACCACTGTTGTCCAAGGCATTGCACCATCCACGACCACCACCAAACATGCCCACGGCCACCACCTCCCCAAATGCCACCACCTCTACCATATAGGAATATGTCTTCCGGACAAACCATAAGCAAGCACAGAAGCCAATTGCTCTTGTTGATCCTAAAAAATGTGCCAATGATATGGCCAACAGATTTCAATGTCTCTCATGTCCACGCAAGCTCGAATCCTGTACAATTGGACAAACTGTTAGTCACTAGTGGCCTTCTCCGGAGGGGTGGAGTTGGTTGCACGCACCGCGACGATCAAGTCAATTGGAGAAATTAAATATATGAGTGTAGAAGAACTTTAAACGCGAGCCTCCAATATAAAAAAGGAGGTCCGCTTTGGGGAATGCTAGATAAAAGATATGGTAGCAAGATTACAACTTTAAAAGTCTAAACTTGTATTACATTTGAATGGCACTAAGTGTGAGCTTTTATACTTGGGTACGATGGATGAAGGCCGTTAGATTGCGATGCACGTGAGCTCATCTAAATGACAACCTCTCTTATCATAGACATCAATCAATCACAGTCTTAAATGCGGCCTAGTTAGCGGCCTTGGACTTGACCAAATAGGTTTGTGGCGGTGGCGATGACAGTGACTTGTCTTGTCAATCACATAATACAAGATCTGTTTAAGATCTTCACTGCATCACTCCGAATCGGCTCTTCCCATGGGCTCTACATATAATAGGGTCGGTCCAATTTTACTCTACGGAGAGAAATGGGTCGTCCACAAGTGAGGGTGGTTTAGTTTCACCTTAGGTTGGTGTATAAGGGGCCAGACCGCCAAATCGTTTGCCACGTAGAGTGATTGAGACCAAGTGTGGACCCTTGTGTGACAAGGCGTAACAGTTCTCGTCAACACAAATAAGGCACATAGAGTAATCAGCATATACCCAAATTATAAAATGCCAGAAACGAGCTTAATCATTTCCAAGTGAAGAAGTAAAAAAATAGAGTACAGGAAAAAGATATAAAGCCGAGGAACAAGCAGTCGGGTAAGCCCTCCACCACCAATGATAATCTTTACTTCACAACTGGAAGTAGCAGAAAACAATTATTATCTCTGCACGTGTGAATGTTAAAATCACAAAGACAATGAAGAGGAACCCAAAGATGTAATAGAACTGATTCAGCCAGATGGAAGTCAATATGAAGAATAATTCAATGAAAACCACCCCAAATGGAAGGATGCCTCCAATAAGAATAGAGAGTATAGGTTTCATGTACCATGCCTATTTGGGTATCTACCTTGGGATCTTGTTTGTCTCTGAGACTATTGGGGGACAAGATCTGGTGGATGGATGGGTTTTTCGGGAAGAAGACTTGATAGAGGGGTTGAGGCGCTAGATTGGGTCTCCTTGTTTGAATTCATAGGCGGTGGTAGGGTGAGGGGTGAAGAAGCAAGATGAACAATTTTCTTTTATATTCTATTTTTATTTTGTTTTAACTATTTTAATTGTTTTACGAGGAGAAATAGTGAAGTTATCATTTTGTCCTTTTTAAATTTTGTCAAAATCAATTTCTTTGGTTAACTAACGATCAAATGGATGAATCTCACTTGTCTTTATACTGCAACAAAATAAAAAGTTTGCAGTCGTGGATGGCAAAGAGTGAATGCTAAGATAAAATTTGCGAAAAAATGAAAAGTTTGAGTTCGTTGCTACAGTTATCCCTTTAAAATATAAGTTACTAGCAGAAAGTTCAAGAAAATTTCAACCTACTTTTCTGAATTGTTTATAATGAGTTTACCCTTGGGATGTACACACCTTTTTATTATTACATAATGGAGATGAGTTCATGTTTGACCCCAATAAAATTATAATTCGATTTATTTTTTAACAATCACATATTTTTTTAATAAAATAACATTAAACGTAAATTCAAAATTTTTTCTTCTTTTTTAACTCTACATTCCTTGAAAAATTATTAGATGAGTGGGACCCAATACGACTATATTTTCAATTTTAATCGACTTTTGAACTCTACCAACAGGCTCTATAATACGGCCAAACAAGCACTGAATTTGAAATAGAAAATCGAAACGTGCTGCTTTCACGTGACTCTCTCTCAAATCCCAATGCTTATTTATAGGATCACGGAACAAGATGACTTATAACAAAAGGACCCAAAAACTGAAAATTTACTTTTGTCAACATCTTTTATTCATTAAAAAAAAATTAAAATTCACTACACTCGTACTTAAAGCAATTCCGTCCATGCTATTTCAACTAATCCAACCCAATTAAAAAGGTGAAATGATAAAGAATAATGCTATGCTGCCCTAGTCGGGTTGCATCCCCAGTCTACATGGCTGTAAATAATAGGTCATAGATGCCTTTTTCAT
>CAIGRR010306268.1:0-11771 GCA_903798365.1 Fraxinus sp. 1973-6204 | reverse complement strand
TACCATTGATTGAGTTCGCTTACAACAATAGCTACCATGTCTATATTGGTATGGCACCTTATGAAGTCCTATATGGAAGAAAGTTCAGATCACCCCTTCATTGGAATGAAGTTGGTGACAAACAGTTCGAGCCATTGAGAAAATTTGAGCTAGTATTAAGATAGCCCAAGACAGACAGAAAACTTATGCGAATAGATGACAAAAAGACCTAGAATTTGCAGTTGGTGATCACGTATTTTTGAAACTCACTCCAATGAAGGTATCCTACGTCTTGGTAAGAAAGAGAAACTTCGACCGAGGTACATTGGACCCTTCAAGATACTCAAATGAGTTGGAAATGTAGTATATCAACTAGCTTTGCCACTGAAGCTTTCTGTAGTGCATGATGTCTTCCATGTATCTACACTCAAGAAATATGTCCCAAATCCGAGTCATGTAGTAAAGCATGAACCATTGAAGATCCAATGGAATTTGAGCTACGAAGAAATCCTACTTTACGTTATAGCCCAGAAGGTACAAAAGCTTCGTTACAAGAAAATATCACTGGTCCAGGTATTATGGCAACATCATTCAATCGAAGAAACAACTTGGGAACGCGAGGATGGAATGCGAACCAAATATCCCCAACTATTTGATGAAGACAACTAAGGTAATTTTTAAGGAAGAATTTTTGTTTTTTTTTAGGATGGGTAGATTATAATAACCTAAAATTCTCTACTTGTCATTAACCTAAGTATAGCAACCAAGTTGCTCGATAACCATAGTTTAAGGACCAATTTATATAGAGACTAAGGTTCAGGGACAGATTTACATATCAACTATAATTTAGGGATCATATTGCAAGTCGATGAAAGTTTAGGGGGCCAAGTTTCATACTCGTCCGTAGTTGAGGGACAATGCATGCGAATTCGGAATAATCGACATTTATGGTATATATATATATATGTGTGTGTGTGTGTGTGTGTGTGTGTGTAATATCTACATACACGATAATAAATAATTATTGCATGTTTGTAATATGGAAAGGGATAGTTGGATGCAAATTTTGGTAGCTACAATAATTAAAAGAATCAATTAAGGAAAACTTCTTTTTATTTAATTATACCAAAAACCAAAAAGGTAATTAACATATATAATATATATGTGTATGTTAATTACCATAATTAAAAGGATTAACTGAGGAGATTTTCCTTCTATTTAGTTATACAAATAAATAAAATGAAAATGGTAATATATATATATATTCCCCCACAAACACGCGAACATTCTTTTCAAAAACACAATTCTCCTACTTGCTAATGTGATACATCATATTCAAGGTAAGTAAAATATACTTATTTCATTGTTTAGAGTTATACAAGTCAATATTATGATTAGTAGATGAAATCATTAAGTTTAGTAGCGTTGTGCACGAAATTAGAATTACAAAGTTAAGTTCTTATAATTTTGTGTCTCACCAAGTATGTTCACGAATCTCATGGACTTCTTTTTTTATGTTATGTTATTTCACGTATTGAGATCATCATCTCATATGAAACATGAAATTTTTTTTATAGGTAATAATAAATCAGTGATTCGAGATGGATGAAGATTGGTCAAGCACGCAATGGTGACTAATAAAATATTTTTATAATCTTATGTTACGATTTACTGTCATTTTGACAATCTCATTATTTTAGTTTTGAAGGCTTTAAGTACGTTCTTAATTTTCTCTTTATTTTGAAAACTTTTACGTTTTAATAAAGTTTTTGTTCAAGAATCGATTCGTTAGAAATCTAGCACATAAAAAGGCGGGGAAGAAAGGAAGAAGATACTCCCTAAATTTTTCTTTTTGATATTGGAAGTAAGCTTTTTGGATCATTTCATTCCATTCTTCATCTTGTTAAGCTATCCCATGTTCGATATCTCTGTACCTTCGAAAGAAAAAGACAAACATGAGAGTAAAAAAGGTTTAAAAGTTATAATTTAGTGTAGATGATAACTTTAAAAGTTAAAGAAAAAAACAAACATGTCATCATCGTGTTTTTCATACGGAACCTCGAATATAGCTTTCATAACTTCCCCAAGAGTTACCAAAAACAAACAATTTTTAGTATAATGCAATGCACCACAATATTCACACATCGGTCTAATCTCCCTATAAACAATAGATTTGATATTTAATTCTTTCGGCCAACCATCTTATCAAATACAATATGTTGATTGTATCCCTACTTTTTAAGTTCTTCTCTGAAGATGAAATCTCCAAAGAGCATGTGACCTTCATTTCAGTCAAGATCAATCATTGTGAATTTATGACCTCATTCATCTCTCTCATTCACTGTCAATAGAGCAAAGAAAAATAAGTAGAACAATTGAAAAAAAAATGGAAAAAAAATCAAACAAAAGCAAGAAATAATTAAAATCAATATTAAATAAAAATAGTCCCCAAAAATGAAACTTATTGTCGATTGTTATATCTCGCAAGTGTACGAATTGTAACAAGTAATATAATGGACCAGTGAGTCCGGATATCGCTTCTACGAGGACTACAATCTAACAATTGGTTAAATTATTCATAATTTTAATTTGATCAAAAACAAATAATTATGTTTGTGATTGTTGTCTAAATTATCTAATGTACACAATTTATCGAACTTGGGTTTTAAAAGTATGAATGTGGATATTAGGACTTACAATTTTACCTATGGATCTCCTTTAATTCGTCAATTAAGATTCATTACTATTGCAGTGTTCGATTGAATTCTTATGAAGTATTCAATTTATTCCTCCCAAGTTCTCATTGAATCCATTTAATTAATTATGTGAATCAATCTTAATTAAACGAAGTATAATTTCTAAGAATTCATATAAGACCGCAATAATTAGTATATGTATCTATGCACATTATACTAAATTACTGAATTTTAATATGTGGTCTAAATCTAACACTTACCTCTTGATTCCTAATACATTAACAAAAACACTGAATAATTGGCCAAATAATTCAAAGCATTGAATTCATGGATAAAATCAACACATGTGCATTTAAAGAATTAGAATCTTGAATAAAAAAAAATAAGGGGTCACACATAGATTACATTGTTTGCCCTATCTATAAATTTAGCTACTCATAATAATGAAAGAAAAACAAAAAGTATAGAGTTCATAACCGGATTTTGAAATCTTGATCATAGAAAGAATTGGATCTTACATCAGAATCTTCTTCGACCTCGAAAGTCTTCAAACCTTAACTTTTACTCTTTGATATTGATGATTACTTATATTTCTCCCCTAGATTGTGTGAAACTCCCTCAAAAGTGTCAAAAACTTGTATTTATGCTCTATATTGTATGATTTGGTGGTGCCTCAATACCATGATGGTGGCACTGCTTTACGCTTTAGTCCCCAAACTTTGGATCATATTATTTACGCCAATTTTTGCTTCTTTCTTTCAATTCCACTTCCTTTCATCGAGTTTCATCTAATAAAAAAATATACAATAAATTAGGCTATAATTGTTCAAAAGAACTATTATATGTTTATATTTTTATGTCTAAATAAGTGTACAAAACAAACTTATCTATGGCCCAAGGTTACAATCAAGAAGAAGGCATCGATTTTGAGAAAACTTTCACATCGGTAGCTAGATTAGAATCCATTGCATGCTTGTTACATTTGCTTGTCACAAAAGATTCACTCTTTATCAAATGGATGTTAAAAATACATTTCTAAATGGCTATATTCAAGACGAAGTTTTTGTAGAGTAACCTCCCGATTTTAAAATCACAAGTATCCAGATCATGTTTCTGAACTTAGAAAGACTCTTTACGGTTTAAAACAAGCTCCTAGGGTTTGATATAAAGATTGAGAATTCTATTTTTAAATGATTTTCAAATAGAAAGAGTGGATACTAATCTCTTTATCAAAACCAAAAAGAATGATATGATTATCATTCAAATTTATGTTGACGATATTATTTTTGGTGCAACTAATATTTCTCTATGTGAAGAATTTTCTAAATGTATGAGCATTGAGTTCAAAATGAGCATGATGGGAGAACTCAAATTCTTTCTTGGACTCCAAATTAGACGAACTAATGATGGGATAAACATTAGTCAATATAAGTATATATTAGACATTCCCAAGAGGTTTGAAATGGAAGACTTGAAGCCAATTGACACTCCAATGAGCACATCTATAAAATTGGACAAAGATGATCCAGGTATTTCGGTTGATGTAACAAAATANATTAGACATTCCCAAGAGGTTTGAAATGGAAGACTTGAAGCCAATTGACACTCCAATGAGCACATCTATAAAATTGGACAAAGATGATCCAGGTATTTCGGTTGATGTAACAAAATATCGAGGTATGATCGAATCCCTTCTTTACTTAACCGAAAGTAGACCCGATATTATATTTAGTGTGTGTTTATATGCTAGTTTTCAATCAAATACTAAATAATTACACCTTAGTGTCGTAAAAAGAATTTTTAGATATCGTAGTGACACTAGAACCTTAGGTCTTTGGTATCCAAAGGGCATACACATTGACTTACTTAGCTATTCGAATGTCGATTGAGCCAGTTGAACCATTGATTGCAAAAGAACTAGCGTAACATGTCATTTTCTAGGCTTTACACTTGTGTCATGGTTTAATAAGAAAAAGAATTATGTTGCATTATCTACCGCTAAAGCCGAATATATCTCAGCCGCTAGTTGGTGTGCACAAACATTATGGATGAAACAACTCTTCGTGATTATCACTTATCATTTGACCATATACCTATTACGTGTGATAACACTAGTATCATAGGTTTATCAAAAAAATCTCATCTTGCACTCTCGAACAAAGCACATTGATATTAGACATCACTTCATAAGAGATATTGCACGATAATGATATATTTTATTGAAATTTATAAATATAGAAAATAAATTGGCCGAACTTTTTGCTAAATCTCTAGAGCTTGATCGATCTTACTTATTTTTTTTCACCGTTTATTATATATTTAGTTTAGTATGGTGTTGAAGGAAAAGAAAAAACACTGGACGATGTCCGATCGATTGGAATCGATTGGAAGTGGTCGACCAAGAACCCAGAAAGTTTCAAACCCTCATTTTCATTCATTTCTCTCACTTTTCTTCTTTTTGTCTGTAGATTTACCTCCAAATTCGCCATATTCCTCATTAATCTTCAAGATCTCACCAATATTTCAAAACTCTTAAAACCTCGGTTTTTCTTCCACTACAACTTTCATTTCTTTCACTTTAACGGCCAACGGCGTTCTACATTTTTCTTCCACTTTTTTTTCATCATGTCAATTTTCAAAACATCGGGAAAGAAACCAAGGATGGAGAGGTTTCCAAATTCTTCATCGGAGGACGAACCCAAGGTGCCAAAATATCCTTTCAATAAATCACTTGTCCTTATAGGTAAGACCATAGATTTTTCGAATTTTACTCTTTAAGCTCCTGCATTTCATGTAGAAGAATTCTTTATAACCATGGGTTGGGTCTCAGTTACATCTATGGAAGAAAATGCATATCCTAAGTTTTATACTCCTTGTACGGGTAACATTTCTTATTTTCTCGAAGGAAAGAGGATAACAGTTACCAAAGCCCTTTACATTCTCTTTCAAAGAATGTGAGAATCAAGTTTTTGTTGTATTTGATGATTATAATCCTATCATTGCATGTCGAAGAGTGATCACGAAAAATTTTAAGCATCCGATAAAACTTACTTCTAACCAAGTCACTTTACCTTATAAAGTTTTGATTGTCCATGTTATCTTTCCTAGGAAAGGTCATCTTGACAAAGTTACGCACTTCGACCTATTCCTTCTATATTCCTTTTTAGTTTGGCGAAAATTAGATTTTCTAAAAACTTTAATTGGTCACATGAAAATCAATCATTCCGCTACTTGTATCAAGGCATGCTTCTTACTAAAATTTTTAAACACTTTGAAATCCCTTTAAATGATGAGGTTTTTGTTTTACTTCGTCCCACCGACATTATCAACACTCCTACTCGTAAACGTAAGAAAATTTTCTAGGAGAATGGCCAAATGGGTAGCCCATACTGAGAAATTTGATTTAGACTCGAGACCTTCGGCTTTACCCTTAGAAGGAGATGAAGATGACATCGGTAATGATCGTGAAGATGACGTACCATAGGTTCTTAGTCCTCCTCATGACAACCCGAGATCGAGTGCTCTTCCATCTTTCGACGGTTTTACTTTTACCGATGATTACTACAATGTCCTCAATGGACACATTGATTTACTTACATCCTCCGTGACGGGCTTGGCAGGATGCTTCACCGACTGTAAGTTCAACAAGAAGTAATACAAACTCAACAAATGGCAATGCAGGTACAACAAGATGCCTTTTTGTCCTTACTAAAACGCTCAACAAGAGGCAATACAAGCTCAACAAAATGACTTCTATGCTTGGTTCGATGCACTTTTCCTTCCACCACATTCTCTGAGGTCTTAGATATGACTTTAGGCATATGTATTTTATTGCTTATGTTGCTCTAACCTCTTTGTATCTTTAGTGTTCATAAACTCATGCTTTGACCTGCCTATGTATGCAATCTCTAGAATGTTGAACTTTTTGATTGGGCTTCATGTGTCAACGTAAGAGGGAATCTTGTATTACATCCTATGGTTGTGTTTTGATTTTATATGCTATATCTTTTAGCTTATAACAAAAAGGGGTACATATATGACATGATATGCTTGATGAGAATGTGATGATAGATGGACATGATCAAAATGATTGCCTTGATAAACATATGCTTTAAATTGAATGGCTATTGGTTTATAGATGATAGGGGGAATATATGGATTACATGAAAAATTTAATATTTATATTCCTTATTAATTGTTCAATACTACTTTGCAAATAATATTGTTTGTCGTAATCAAAAAGGGGGAAATTGTTGACCTATGGTTGATTATAACCTTTAAGTTTTTGATTATAACAAAAAAGTTAATCTTGTTTACTAACAAGTTGAATTCTAATTATTATATTTTTTTTTTCAAAGCATGCAAATGAAAAATGATCGATGGTCATCAAAAGCTGTCATCACAAATTAGACTTATGAAGGAAGTCAAAATCGAAGTCACATATTCAAGAACTTAAGAGCCAAACTTCAAAGTAAGATCAAAGACTTGATTTTTTTAAGATAAAGTGTAAAGGTACTAACACTTTGACTTTCGTAATGAATGCGTAACCTCAAAATCCTTCTATGGATTAAAAACAATTTTATGCATTAAAAGCCATTCTAATGCAATATTTTTTTATCAAATATAAAAATGATATTTGAACTTGAAAAATATCTTTTATCTCGAATAGATAGTTAAAAATACTTTCCAAAAAATCATACCTTTCAAAACCTTCAAATCGGAACAAATTGGACCAAAACGTAAAACAATCGAAACATCAAGTGGTTGACAGGTCGAAAGAGGTGGTTGACTAGCTAAAAGAGGCGGCTGGCTGAAAGTTTGCAACGGTTCAAAATTTGACCACGTTTGATTTTTATTGTACAAATAATTATATTGGTCATCCGGACAAAAGACAGTCAACCGGACGAGTCATCTAAATTCATAGATTTTTTGACATTTTGAACTCTACAAATACTTCTATTTCTTGCATTCATTAAGACACTCTTTTAGGAACATTAAAGTGATAAATATTTGAGCAAAACTCTTTGAGTTTACATCTATTTTAAATATTGTATTGTATTCTTAAGGGAGCATAAATTTATACATATTAATATTTTAAAAGAATATTATGATTACTTTAAATGTATCAATATTCCTGAATAATAATGATCTATTACTTGTGAATAATCATAACCAAGTATATATCAATACTCTAGATAAATACTATTTTGATATTGTAGAAGAGTCAATATTGTATTATGTGAGACAATAAGATTTCACTATTGATAGTAAATTATTCTCTACTGAATTAAAGAGAAACATACTAAGTTTCTAAAATGTGTGGTACAATTGAAACGAACACTATATTGAACTGAAAGTTCAATTATTAAATTTATTATTCGTTGGCATGGCCAGTTGGACCATCAATAGATCAATAATGATGCGAAATCAAAAATTTAAACAGATATTCTACGAAAAACTTGAAGATTCTTCAATTCAATGAATTCCTATATATTATTTGTTCTCTTTATCGAAAATTGATCGTCATTAACTAAAAGAGGGATTGAATACCCTATATTTCTAAAAATTAATCAGGGTGATAAATGGGGCCCTATCATCCTTCACGTTGACCATCTAGACATTATTTGTATTTAATAAATATGACACATACACTAGATGATGGCATGATTCGCAGCCTAAAGTTTGCAAAATTACTGCTCAAATTTTAAACTATGAACATAATTTTCAGATTACACTGTAAATATGGTGTGTCTTGTTAATGTTATTGATCCTAAATCTCAGCCTTTTAATAAGTGTTAGTTTAGATGCTGATTAAGTGTTTAACACTTTTGCTTATTAAACGGCTCTAATTAATTTAATTAAGAACAAATTACTTCCAATTTTTGTTTAGAAAACGTTATTACGCATCATGTCAACATCGTAGTTCTTCCTGATGTAATTTTCTTATGGTTGGAGCTTAATTTTTTCATCTAATTATTTTGATAGCATAGTACATATAAAATTGATCCACCACAATATACTGAGATGGAAAGTGAATAATGCTGAAAATAAATGAGTAGTTTGAACACTTATACAATATTCAAACCTTAACGGGTGATTTTCTATAAAGCAATTTGCTGATTGTCAATTTGATTATTAGACAATTCTCTCAACATTAGGAGAAAATTAGGAAATTGGAAATAATGTACAAATGTCATTATTTAAATTCTTGCAAAAGATAAATCAAATCAAAAGTTCGAAAGATAATTTATTTAGGTGCATTTATTGACCAAAGGGATCAATAATATCTCACATACCAACTTTAAATGCTCCAACTCGAATTAACGTCCTAGAGGACAATTAGTTAATATTATATTTGATAAATTTATGGTATGCCTGAAGCATGATGATATTCGTTTCTTATATAAATATCTTCAAACGAAAATGGAACAATTAACAACGATGGTCAAATTTAGGAGCCGTATACTTTTGGAAAGTATATAAACACAACAAAATGTAAAACCCCAAGAAGAGGTTCATTTATCTGATATGTTGAAAACTAAGACATTTCAATAAGTTATGTCGCTATGAGAAAAATAGAATTGAAAAGAAAAAGTTGTCAACAATATCTTTGTACATAGATGCACTGCTCAAATTATGAATCGCGAGGAAATCGAAATAAATTTGTTGACACATATCAATTGAAGATGTGATTAGCCAAATTAAAGGACGCAATCTTATCAAATTTGATTTTATCACAGAAACCTGAAATTTTTGGCTTTGTAGTCAGAAAAATGTGTATACTTATGTGAAAAGGAAACAAGAAAAATAAAGTCGTAATATGTAACTAACAACTCTCAATATAGTGAATTTCATGATGGATGAAATCACGTGTCTCTAGCTTATTATCCCGTCAATCAGTCAACTTATATGGCATGACTATTAATGTTATCCTTGAACAATTAATTATACTTGAAGCATAATTCAAGTGAAATTTATTATGAGGGGAAGTGAATATGCGTTATACTATTTTTTTTTCTTGACCTCGTTTTGTCTAATTGGATTTTCCTAACAAGGTTTTTAATGAGACAACTTTTGTATAATGAATGTCCATAACATACATGACATTTGCCCTGAAAATAATACTCCTATATGTTTAAGACTTTCGAAGAGATCAATAAAAACTATTTTTTGAGTCATCATGTTACTATAGTCATTAAAGATTGATAAATATCTAGTATGAAGATGGTGCTATTTGAAGACTATACAAGATAACATAAGACATACTTCATCAAAATTTACAATATTAAAGGCATTGACTTACAAGACAATGATGAATTGGTACAAGAATTGAAATTAGGAGGAGCAACTAAGGCCCCGTTTGTCTCCAATTATTCCGAAATATTGTTTGCTATAGTAAGATTCTTCACTACACTTCACCCAATAAAATATTCTACATACAAATCAATAAAGTTACTTTAAATTTTATATACACATTTTCCAAAAAACACTATTCATTATCACATTTCTTCGACAATAATGGGAGACAAACACACCATAAATACTTTTTCCTTCGATCAAGTTTTGTCCCACTGGATTTCATCACAAAGTTTTAACGAGACGATATTTTGTAATGGTTTATTCAAGGAGGAGTGTTGTAACTAATATGATTATTAGTAAATGACAATTATACCCATGCTGACCTAATAATTATTACCATTGCATCCCTAATTTCTCCATATAAATATGAGACTTTGATTTTCAATATAATACATACAAGTTTATTGATTTTTCTAGTTTTCACTTTTTCCTCTCTATTTTATAAAAAGAAAATATGGCTATATAAATGAGCTTCAATTTTTAAGATTTTAAAACTTAATTCAATTAATAAATAATCTTAAATACTTCAAATAAAAGAATTGAATTTATAATTTTTTTTTTTATGTTTTTATACTTAACGGAGACTACACATTACGCCAAAAATGAGATTTTGCAACACAAACGGCAACATTCAGTAGTTAAGTGTTGCTAAATGGGTCTATCGCAACATTTTAATAAGTGAATGTTGTTATTGGGTTAATATAATTGATCTTTTGCAACGTTTATTAAACGTTGCAAAAAAGGTCTATCTTAATGTTTGAAAAACGTTGTGAAATGTGACTTTTTGAAACGCTTATTAGTCCTTTAGCAACATTTAAAAAACGTTGCTAAAAGTTAGGAGGGTTGGGTTGGGCATTTGGGCTGGAACTTGGGTTGAATGCATTTAAAGAAATTAGCCCAGTAGGAAAGGTCCAATTCCAAAGAAACCGGCAACAAAGTGATACCCTTCTCCCAAATGTCATTGCTTTCCTAAAACGCGCAACTCCTTCTCCGTCTCTGAAAAAAACGCGCGACTTCGTCTCCGACTCCGACAAAGTGAAGCCTTTTCCCAGTTCGTCATTTCCAATTACAAGCTGAAGCGCGCGACTCCGACTCCGACAAAGTGAACCCTTTCCCCAATTTTTCATTTCCAATTAGAAGCTAAAGCGCGCCACTCCGACTCCCATTAATCTGCAATAGAATTAAGGTTTGTTTATGTGTGTATTTCATTATTGGATTTTTGCATTTTGCTATGTGTATTTGATTACGTATTTTACATTTTTACTATGTTTTACGAGGCAATCTGTTGGTGGATACTTTAGTTTTCGACAACCCAGTATTGTGCGATTCATTAGGAGTTCATATTTTACTGTTGTCTTTGATTGTGGAAGTACTGGCACTTGAGTAAATGTTTATGAATCGATGGTGAAGACTTCCGGTGAGAACATCGATTCCATAAGAAAAGATTGTGTACTTTACCCTGTATGTTAGTGTACAATTTCTCAATTTCTTTAGTTGAAAATAGTTGAGCTAGAAAGTTTTGATTTTTGTTAATTCCACGTGTATGTTCTATCTTTGAGAACAATGGATGGTGAAATATTCTATGCCCACATTTTTTATATTCCGTTTCTTCAGTTGAATATAGTTCCCTATTGCAGCCTTGCGAGCTCATTTGATACTTTGAGTTTATTTATTTATTTTTTAAGATTTCTAAGTTTAAAAGTGCGGTGTGCAGGTAAGCATATTTCCAGCAGTCAA
>CAIGRR010306201.1:0-10097 GCA_903798365.1 Fraxinus sp. 1973-6204 | reverse complement strand
TGTTTTTTTGGGATTGTGAGGTACTCCTATGCGAGAGTATATGGGTATGCCCATACTGGATGCATTTTATTGATGCATTTTCTGTTTTGTGTTATGTTTAATTGATGATTCACCTGGGTATGCCCGGAGTACTTGTATATGTCATTTGATCAATATAATTAATTTTTACCGATAAAAAAAAAAAACTCAAAAATCTATTTGTACATAATTTTTTACCTATTGGGGGCCGCCACTTGTCAATTCGATAAAAGATTTGATAAAACTTTTTGTACACGTAGCATTACTCTTTTCTTAATAACCATAGAAATGCAGAGAAAAGGCATAAGAATACGGGGAGCCAATCAATAGAATAGAATACGTTAAATACTCTCATTTATGAGGAGAAATTAAAAAGTCTCCCTACCATTTCGGATCGGAGGGCTCGTCTTGATATTATTCGGTGCTCCTCCACATATTTGCCTTCGACCACCGCCCTACCTCCACAGTCCGTCCACCAGAAATGGCTCAGCGTTCACTCAGCGCTTTCTCTCCCGTAATTACTTCATACATTTAAGGTGTTTCAGTATTCCTGTAAAATATTTTTATTAAATTTATTAAAATTATAAGACCTAATCGAAATATTTTATTTTTTTCTCAGGTAATTGGGTGATACAGATTCTTTGAAGTACGGTTTGAGGAATTCTTAGTTGGAGAAGGAAGATCACAAGAAGGGAGGTAGAGAAATGACTAGACAAGTTGTGCATCATTCCAGGGGAGGCGTTCGGAAGGTGAGATTCGCAGAGGTGGCTGGCAGAACAGCCGCGGAGTGCGCTGCCGTGTGCTGCTGCTGTCCATGTGGGGTAGTAAACCTCCTGGTTTTGGCCGTGTACAAGTTGCCGGCAGGTCTGTGCCGTAAGGCGTTGAGGAGGAATCGCCACCGTAGAATGATCAAACAAGGGCTGTTGCCACAGCGGCAGTGCAGCTGCGACGACAATAACCTCGAAATCCACCCAATTTCTGGCCCCGTCGCCATGGTAAACGCTCTAGAATCAAACCCAGACAAGGATGTAATTGAGCTAGAGAAGGAAATGTGGGATAAATTTTACAGTGCTGGATTCTGGAGGAGCTCCTCTCAAAGGAGTGAAATGTAATGGTAGATAACTGTAAAATCAGCTGCCGGTAAAAATTCATCATCATAATGAAAAATAAATAAAATACACACTATTTATTCTATTACCTATTTCTTGTATTACCTATTTCTTGTTTTCTCTTGTTACTTTGTACTAAACTTGACTCGGCTGTTGTTTTGTAAAATCTGTTTTGTTAATAGAATTTATTTTATTAGTGTTTTTTTATTATTAATAATTAATTTTTGTATGTGAATTATGCGTTCTTGCTTTCTGGGCTTGCACTTTTTTTTAATAATTGTTACGTGTTTAAGTTGGATTTGTTTGATTTGAAAAAGAAACAAAAAGGCAATTCTAGAGAGACAAACTGAGTGATATGTTAAGGTGCCTAAGGGTTCGTCATATATTTTGAGGTTAACAAAAATTGTTGGAGTTCGGTTGATCAATTATACATGTAAGTGTTGAATCACATCTTTATATTGTGTCCCGATTTGAAAATTTTAATTTTAATTTAATTCAAAGTCAACAAATTAAATATTTTATGGGATCACAACTTTTCAACTAGATACTTCATCAACTTTTATCAAAATTTACTAAATATTGATTTTAATCCCCACCAAACAAGGACTGTGTGTAAAACATTCCGATCGCTCATTGAGTTTTGAGCATATTTGACAACCATTTTGATAGAAAAATAGTTTTGAATAGTGATTTTTAAGAGAACGTGCGATTAAAAAGTATGGAAAAAATTTTGATATACGTTTAGAATATTTTATTGTGTGAATGTGTGGTTGAAATTAAATTATCCTGTAACAATTCATAAAATAAATTAAAGATTGTCAAATAGGCACTTTATGTTAACAAAACAGTAGTATCTCATGGATAAATTCCATTCGAGAAAAGATTTGTTTTCATTCAAGTTGGCGTACTTCAATTTTGTTTAATCGGATAAAAGCATTTTAATTTAATTTTATTCAAGGCAACTCCCTTCTTATAGTCAAAACACAATAGCAGTAGCAACATCAATGGAATTCCAACCATGAGGAGTGCAACGAAGGCAACAAGTTTTTTTCCACCTTCTTCTGTACATATCACATTCCTTTAGGTGCTATCCCGTTCCCTTTCTGCTACATCAAGCTTAATGATTAAATCCACCATCACACTTCTTGTACAACCATTTATTGATGGGTCTTACCATGAAAAAAATCGACACCCAACACCATCCTAACAGCAACAAAAATTAAGGAAAAATGGTACTAAAATTAATCTCGAAATTCTAGGACATGGTCGTGATGACATAAATACTCGATTTTTGGGACAGTCACAAAAATCACTAGCTTCAGTTGTTTTCAGTTTGCGACAATCACAACGTTACTCTCAGTCCACAATGATGTAGAGGAGTCAAAATCGTAAGATATTCCATCTTCATGTGATATGGATTTATCGATTTTGCCCTATTTGTTTTCTTTCCCGTTGCTACGAAGGAGAAGAACATGTGAAGGTTGGTTTGGTTCATCCTCCACACATATGTTGTTGGTGTGCAATGCATGGTAGTCCTAGGTGCATGATGCTATTTTGGTGGTTAACTCATCACAATTAATGACATTATCAAGGTTTGGTTGTACTTTATAATTCATCAGTCGTTGTCCAAAGGTCCAAATGATGTTGGCTTGGTTCTGGTTGTTTCCTAACATTGGTTAGGAAGCAAAATGGTCCCATATCATTTTCCTCGCATAGATTAATCTCATCTTAACCCCACACCACATGGTAAAAGGACTTGAAATGACATAAAATAGGACACATCATGAAAATAGTTTATTGTATAAAAAAACTCGTTGTCATAATTTTCGGTTCGATCAATACAAAAATCGTAAACGTACATCTGCATTTCAATCAAGATCATGTTTGGCAATAAAAAGTTGTTATCTTATAAGTTGATGATCTACAAATTGTGTAGACTAAAATTAATAAGCCAACTTATAGTCAAGTAAGTTAATAGCTGCGGGGCTATATAGTTTTGAGGCTCCATTAATCTTTATGGGTAGTCATAGTGCTCAAGCTACCTACATATTAGCGTGTTTGATAGGAAGGAGTGAAAAGTTTTGAGCAATTTTGCATTTTGCCAAATTATCTTCAGGTTCAATTTTTTAGGTTAATTGTGATTGTCCTCTTTGATCTTTATTCCTTGTTGCACTTCTACTTTTATTTTTTCACATTCTTATCTTTAATATTTTATAAATTAGTATCTTCTAATGATTTATGTCAATTTGGAGGTGTAAAATAACTTATTTTTAATCATATTAAATGTAAAAGAGAGATAAAATATTTTGTTCTCATTTTAAAGTGCACAAAAAAAATATTTTAATTGAAACCGTAATCAAATACATGATTTGTTAATTAATAGAATGTTGAAAATAAAAATTCGACGAAAAAAGAGTATGGACAAAAGTTTTACAATTTTTAAAGATCGGAGAATTTTAAATGAAATTAAAATGTAGTGCGAATATAATTACTCCTTAATCAAATATTAGAGAAAAAAAAAAAGTAACAATCGCGAACCTATAGCTTTGAATTAAGAAAATTGAAAAATCATGTTCGAAAAGTTAAAACAGCTTTAAAATTAAAAAGTTATTTTTGAATATTTTTTAGCAGTACTAAATCTAACTAAAAGAGCTTTGATTTATCTTCTTAAAACTCTTCAATAAAAAGTAGAAACTCTGCCAAACATGTCCTGAGTGTCAATGTAATGTATAAATAAGTTGTCCTATCACTTTCAAAATTGCCTTTTTTTTTCGATTTTAGTTTATTTCAAAGCATATAATACCTTTATGAGGAGTGATGGTAAATTTTAACGTTAGATTTTTAGTGAGTTTTAATAAAAATTGATGAGATATATGATTGAAAAGTTGTGGATTCCGAATTCTTATCTTTAATATTTTATTAATTAGTATCTTCTAATGATTTTTGAATTAAAATATGAATTTAAATCATAAATCAAACCAAACAAGGCTTTATATTCGATTATTCATCAACATAATATAAATAATTTATTGAATCGTTAACTTAATATATGAAACTTACTCTTGTTCTTACTCACTAAAAGGATTGATTAAGAATTTCAAGAAAGCTTTCCGTAAATTTATCTTCGCGAGACTATCAAAAGGAGTTTGACATAGAAGAGTGAACAATTATATATAAATAAAATATTTTGAATATAATCGATCTTGTACCCTCAAGTGGATAGGATAAAAAATTCTCGCCGGATCGGAACTGAGATTTTGCATCCACTTTGTAACTCTAATATCTATCGGCATCACAGTCGTGTTTAGTATTATTGCTTCAGATTTGGTGCTTCAAGCTCAATCGCATTAATAATAAAGATCTCAAACTAACTTAAAAAGGGTGTCTAGATTTTTTAACGATGATTTTTGGAAAGCTGGTGAGATTTTTTTTTTTAAAAAAACCTCATTTATCTTCCAATTAGTTTAATATTTACGGTAGTCGCAGAGCGATTGAATCCATTATTTATTTATTTTTACTCAATCGGTTTAACAGGGAAAGATTTTGTCAATTGTATAAAATAAAATAAAATAAATTTAAATTGGGACGAGTTTGGGAATTCTGAGCAGTGACCATGATCATCGTCTTCGTTCTATTTACTATTGGACTCATTCACGTCAGAACAATGCAATACGAGATTTTTTGTCATCCCTGATCAAGTTTTATTTTTTGATAACTTGAACACAAGTCACTGACTCAGCAACAATTTGCTTTCAATGTTTTCTCTCTCAAAAAAAACCTTTTTTTTGCCCCTGAAAAGTAAATAACTAAGAGGTTAAGTTTCACCCATTTTAAATTTAAGAAATAAAATTTTATTTAAAAATTAATTAATTAAACATATATTTTATTAATTAAATATATTAAAGTCACAATTACATATAATTTGGTCATAAATTCTATATAATCGGCGACAAATAAAAAATTGAAACGTCACAATTTATTTTACGGTCACAATTCAAAAATTTTATATGTCACAATTTGTTCATCAATCGCAAATCAGAAATTTTATAAGTCACAAATTAATTTACGGTCACAAATAAGAAATTTTATAGGTCACAAATTATTTTACGGTCACAATTCAGAAATTTTATAAGTCACAATTTTTTCATTGATCACAAATAAAAAAATCATACGTCACAACTTATTCATCGGTCACAAATCACAAATATTATATGTCACAACTTGGTAGACAGTCACAAATTGTCAAATTATCGGCACAAATCGTCAAATTATCGGCACAAATCAATAATTTTTTAGATCACATATTATTTCTTGGTCACAATATATCTTTTTCATTGATCACAGATTGATGAATTTAATAGTCATAAATAACCATATAATATGTGACCAGCAACAACACCCTAAACCACCACCCTCACCACTGCCACCAACGACGTGGCAGCCTAAACCCTGTCGTCGAAACCACCACCACCTCCAGGCAGCAAACTGTCACCGCCGCCATCATCATCGCCATCACCTCCGACGACCACTGCCGCAGTCAATATCACAGGAACACTATCCAAACATCATTAAAAAATTAAATTCAAAACAATTAGTCACCGCCACCACCGTCGCCACCTTACAACATCATCACCGTTAGCACCACCACAACTGCAAACAATGCGACCATCTACACACCACCACTAACTACCCAAAAACTTTGACACCCAAAAGTTTAGATTTTCCACCACTAGCAACAGCTCTTACGCCCAAAACCACCGCCGCCAAAATCGATACCATTATCGCCGCCTAAAAACTGCACAACCAAGATCGTGACCATCACAACCTCTACCTCCACCACCACAACCACTACACGCCCACCACCAATAACTGCACGCAACCAACAAAATGCAATGCAAATTTTCCCAAATCGAGACCATCAAAACTCACAAAACCAAACAAACCTCCGGCAGCAACGCTAGCCCATCATTCGCCGCTGTAGCAGCGTCGCTCAAGCATTCCAAACAACATTGTCGCTGAGCGCATTGCACAGCAATCGCTGTTGCAGTGCCTCACATCGCCACTGCGTCGATGATGAAGTCGTATTGCAGCGATGACATATGTGGTGGTGTCCGGTGAAAGTTTATGGTGGTTGGAATAAAGGGATGCAACAGAGAGAAGAAGTTAAAGAGAATGGGGGGGTGGGAAGGGGGGGAGAGAGAGTATATATGAAAATTAGGGTTTTGGATGAGTGATTATTAATTTGATTTTGTAATATAATTATTAGCCCTTATTTGGTACACATTAAAATTTTCATTTTCATTATTCTATTCATTTTCAACAACATATTTTTCAATAAAATAATATTTTTCATCACATCAATAATTTTTCTTCTTTTCAACCACACATTCTCCATCAATCTACTATTCTAAAATACATTCTTCCAAAATAATGTGGCTCAAACATACCCTTAATACTAAAATTTTGAATTAATATATGATTTTTGAATAAACAAACTTTAATCTCCTGTTTGGTATATATTAAAATTTTCATTTTCATTATTCTACTTATTTTCAACCACACATTCTTCAATAAAATAATATTTTCTATCACACTAATAATTTTTCCTTCTTTTCCAACCACACATTCTCCATCAATCTACTATTTCAGAATACATTCTTTCAAAATAATATGGCTCAAACATACCCTAAATTTGATTTTGAAATTGAATATTAAAAAATAATTTGTTGTAATTTCCACAAAACCCAAATTTTATACTAACAATGAATACAAATGGGCTTCTTGAAGCCCATCAAGAAAAGGCCCATAAAATCACCAGCAATACCCGCTGCCACCGAGCTTTCTTTCTCTAGACGGCCGCCGAGAGTTCTGCATACATATATTTACAGAATCAGAATCAGGTGCTCAATACAAGAGAAAGATGCCGCGTACTACGACGGTGGAGAGTCCCGGTTGCCCTCCATTTCGAGCTTTGACCGCCGACGTTCTCGGCCTTGTAAAGGGTAAAATATTGAAACAACTGTTTATGCTTACAGTAAAAAACAGTGTGATGTAGTCTAGAAAATTTAATTGAACTCAATGAGTGTTTTTTTTTTTTCTGCTACTGTTTGGCGTTTTGACAGTTATTGAGACTCGGGGTGAGCAAAGTGGAGCTGCTGCAAAGGTGGTGGAGAGATGGGGTGAACCGGATTCCTCCAAAAGTGTGCTTGCTGCTTCGATTCTGGACAGAAAGACGGACCCTGTAAGTTTTTTCTTGCTATCTTTTGTAATAGTGGTGGTTGTTTTATCAAGTGAAATTGGTTTTTAGTAATTCAGATAAAGTTGCAGCACTGTATCAATTATTGCAGTTGCAAATAAATTGTATGCGCGCTCGCGTTTTTTTTTTTTTAATGAATATTTACATTTATTGGATTTTTAGTTGGACTTTGAATATCCAAGGTAAAGAAATGCTGCAAGTACAATTTATTTGTAATTTTTCTTTTGTAC
Source organism: Fraxinus sp. 1973-6204 (assembly GCA_903798365.1). Taxonomy (NCBI): domain Eukaryota; kingdom Viridiplantae; phylum Streptophyta; class Magnoliopsida; order Lamiales; family Oleaceae; genus Fraxinus; species Fraxinus sp. 1973-6204. The sequence continues at coordinate 2,484 of CAIGRR010306201.1, read as the reverse complement.
TCAACTATGTATCTAAATTACAATCCGTAGTGTTATTGGTACAATTGGATACTTATAAATGGAGTACCTGAGTTTGATGACGAGCCATCTCATAACTTTTGATTGAATAAATTGAAACCCACCTTAGGAATGCTGTGGAATGCTGTGAATTACTTGGGAGAGGAGCTTTTAAATTTCATTTTGACCGGATATTGAGGTGTAAGTCACCAAAATAGTGTCAGAATGTTGCAGTTTTCTGTGGTTTTTACGGAGGACTTCATTGACGGAGTCCAACATTACTCCCAGGGACTGGGTTTACTGTGCAATTGAACAAACTGGAAGTGGAAATTAAGAAATTCTAGGTAGTTAAGAGAGTAATGTGGACTTAACACCCATATATATTGATATTATCTCATTATACATTAACTAGTAAATCTGTAAGAATTAAAAATTATGGCTCTGTAGTTACTGCAGGATACATTTGAAAAATTACCGATTGAGTAATTTGACGATCAATTAGGTTACTTTATGGCGTAAAGAAATAAATTATTAAAAAGCTGAACTTTTATTTTCAAAACGGTAATGGGGATCTACTATTGATCACTGGCTAATGGAAGAAAAAGACCAATGTATTGAAGAGGTACAACTGCCTTTTTAGATATATATTTTTCTTGTCTGGAAACATAGATTTTAGTACCTAAAGGACATGAATCCAAATATTTTAATATTAATAATATTGAAGTTGTAATCAAGCTCTGAGTTGTGTGAGATGTATGTATTCTTAGTCTTGCACATCCTATCTGCTTACGTACTGCAGATCTTTCTTTATCGTGTATGTTTGGCAACTTCAAACTTATAAAAATGAAGATTGTCATGTTTCTATGTGGCATTAAATCATATACTAATTGAGCGAGGTCTCTAAGTCTGGTGCTTCTGTTTGAACAGTTTCTGTATTTTTCTACAATTTCTCCCAGTCAAATATTGCTGTTATGTTGTGATCTGATACTTTGTTACTTATATTTTAACTTCTGCAGCTGCTGGGTGTTGCGAGAAAAAGTGGTTTGGTAAGTAGTTCCTCTTGTAAAAATCTAGTACATATGTTGGGGCTTCATGTGTTCTTGCTTGAGTTTTAAGCATTCTTTGGATTGTAAATTTGCTTGACAGATAGAGGTGATTAGTGTTATAAATGGGGATCTTCGTCTTTCCATTCCTAATGCCTGTCAAGACGGGACTAGGCCTGAGGATGATCCCATCGCCGGATTGCATTTGTTCAAAAAGCAGAGATCAGAGTCATCAACAAGGTATCATAACTTGCTTTTGTAGTTACATTTAATCTGTTAAATGTGTCTCAATTTTGCTTTCTATTTCTGAAATTCCATTTGTTGATTCTTAGCATAGAAGGGGCTAAAGTTCTAGCAAATTTTAGAATATAAATTTAAACATGATTCAGCATCTTGGTTTAATAATTAAGAGAACCTAGTGACATTAATAGAGTTATCACTGACGTGTAAAAGGGAATAACATGAGCTATACTGGCATATTTTTGGTATTGCTGCAATTGCGTAATATTGGCTCTTTCCTTTTAACCCTTTTTTTTTTCCTGGTTATGCATGTGGAATTTTTTGTGCTTCCTTGCCCTTTCAGGGGTATTCAGTTATATTTGGTGTACAAAATGATACCAATAGCATAGTTTTATAGTAGTGCTGCATGCTGTTGGTTTACATTTTTATCTTCCTTCTCCATCCCTTCATTTTGCTTAATTGAACATCGTCTACTTCGTGCTTTGGACGTTATCTACACCTTTTTTTTCAGGACCGATCTACAGGAATTTTTAGTACTCTTGCTTTGTGTTGGTTCTAAGTGAACTCTGGTATAGGAGTTGTCTGTCTGTATGGATCAAGTGTCGAGTCCACTTTAAAGATGAATGTATATCTTCAAAGTGAAAGATTCAAGTCCTATGATGTTATTTAAAAGACAATTAGATTTATTAAAAAAACTTAAGATGTCGGAGCCTACTATTTTGAAATATCTTCAAATAGCTCCTAAAGTTAAGAGAAGCATCTTTTCTTTTCTCCAAAATTTTGATTACACTATTAATTCTAGTTATATATACATACTGTGTTTACAGTTTGCGTGTAAAATCTTGAAATGGAATTATGTTAAACAATAGAATTAGAAATAAGCATATCTGTGATTTCATTAAGATATAGTCTGTTGATGATAAATTGTGAAAGAACAGATGTAGATGGTTCAGATACATGGAATGAAGTAATATAGAAGGATTTGAGCCAAAGTTTTTGTAGGAAATCGGGTATAATGGAAAGATATCCAAATCTTTCAATTCTTGGTGTAAATTGATAGTTTATAGGCTGTAATTTATATTTCACTTTATTTGCTTTATTCTTTTCCTTTTTTAGTTCCATTAGTGTATTATAAAAGAGATTGTAAATTGTAATGGTCAATTATCGAAATAAAACATTTTTCTCTCGTTTCGTTCATGGTATC